>JAHLSL010000056.1:9330796-9401242 GCA_025920805.1 Petroica traversi
CGGCAGCCCCCTGAAGGAGCCTGTGGCCGAGTGGGGAGCGGCCTCTTCTGCCCAGCTCCGGCTCCGGGATGTGGTGCTGAGCTGCGCCAGGGGAGGTTAGATGGGACATCAGGAGGAATTTGTCCCCTGCGAGGGTGATTAGACACGGGGATGGGCTGAGCAGGGAGGTGGTGGAGTCACCGTCCCTGGAGGTGGTCAGGAAATGACTGGAAATGGCACTTAGTGCCGTGGTCTACTTGACACGGTGGTGTTGGGTCGTAAGTCGAACTCGATTGTCTCAGAGGCCCTTTCCAGGCTCATTGGTTCTGTGATCTGTAGTTGTCAGACTACTGCATTTTTTTAAGGTTTTTTTTTTAAAGCTGGCATTACATGCACGACCTAAGCCACCTTCCGGCTTTGCCAGTACACAAATGCAATCACTGATGTGTGTGTTTTGCGGAGATAAGTTGCCTGTGCTATATTTCTCTTTTTAAAAAAGAAAAAAAGTCCCACAAAAATCATAAACCAAAAAAACCCCAGGCTGTTGTGCTGATTCTTACTTTTCCAGAGATTTATTGGGCCAGATTCTGGACCTTCTGGACCAAGTGACTTGCAGAACTAGGGGGTACTTGTGTGAATAAATTTTAATAGGATTTTTCTCTTGAGATACTAAGGAGTTTAATCAATCTATTTGAAACATTTGGGAGAATAAAATGGGCCAGAAAATTAAAGAATAATTGGACGTAATGGTTGATAGAACTTTAGAAGTCCAAAGAGGAGAGCACAGTAATATAGCTGCTAATGAATGAATGAACTGGCTAGGAATGTGAGGACATGTACATAATGAACAGTACAAGAACTTATTGTCCCTTTGAAATGTGCACTTCTACCTGGGTAAAGCTCTGGGTAAAGTATTATGAACTTTCAGGGTTAGGAAACCCGTGCAATTGGTAGGGTTTGAAAAACACATTTGAAATATTTCTTTGTAGATGACAATAACGTGCTAAAACACTATATAGACAGAAGTGAGGAACCTCATACTTTCCAGTCACATCTGTGTGTTGAAACAATATTGCTTATGTGCTAGATTGGTTTTCACTACTGTTTTAAATACAGACTAATGAGCAAAACCTAGGAGCATGTCATGTTTAAAGACACCATGGAATGTGTCCATTAAAGGGACAAGTACAAATTTGCGAAAGTGAGCAGAAGTTAATGAGCTTTTCTTTCTTTATGGCATCGTTGATCAATGCAAATTAAATATGCATCAATAAGAATTACGTTTGCCAACAAAAAAAACCCAACAGGAAATGGCTGTGATCTGCAACGTGTATCTATTTTGCCTGCTGTTTCTTTGTGTATAGGTCGTTTACACTCATTTTAATGTGATTTAAAAGAACTATATACATAAAGCTTTAAGAAAAATACAGTTCAGAGTTGTATTTTAAAAAAATACAATTGAATGTAATGTTATCTGTGTAATTGTTCAGTGTCAATATATCAGCCATGGCCCTGTGTTGTGAGATGCCTAATTACATGAATCAAGCCAATTAATCATTCCTTTCAGTAGATTTGTTCAGAGTTATGGAAAAGTTGTTCTGAGCAGTCTCAGAGTGTGAGGGGATATTTCTTTAGAAGGGCCTAAAACTTTGTTAAAAGAGTGTTGTTTATTTTATTGTGATATTCAGAGTCCCTGATAAGGTATATCAGATTAGCTTTAAAGTTCTGGTAGCTGTGTTTTTCTTGTTACCATCTGCCATGAGCACTTCCAGCAATGCAGCTTGGCCTTCTGCTCCACATCTAAAGGATGTGCCTCCTAACAGAGCCTCTTGGAGCATGGCATGTTTTGTGGATAAGTGAGTTTGCTGGTTTTACATCAGTGAGGACAGAATTCACAGTGATATGTAGCTGTGTAAATAACTTACTAAGGTGGTCTTGCTTAGTAGTAGCAATGAAGTTGACTTTACTTTTCCAGACTTTTGGATAAGCATATTTCTTCTCCAGGTGGGGATTTAATATGCTGAAAAAAAGAAGAAAAGCTACAATGTCAAATCAAAATAAGTTCCCTTGTCTAAAGTTTGATGTAGGAGATCACTACGGTTGTGGAGGGCTTTGTGTCTCACGCTAATATTTTTCTTTCCCGCTCTCACTGAAGTCTGAGTTGGCAGGAGAGAGATAGCAGTGCCAATGGATGCCTGCAGTGCCAGCACAGCTCTTTGCCCTTCCAACTTCCCAGCATTTTGCTGGGCTGCTGGGAGTTGAAGCTGGAGAGAGGACAGGGGAGGTACAGGCTGGCAGGATCCCAGCCTCGGGAGCTGAGTGAGGGGTGAGCAGTGCAGGGCACAGGCTGCAGAGGGTCTCATGCAGCTGTTTGCAGGACTGGAATGAGAGATGCATAGTAATCTCATGGGGACCCTTAGGAGAGTAAGATGTTTCTGCCTTGTTGATGTGTTGCTTAATACTGGGCAGGACAGATCTTTAAGATGAATCCAAGACAGTGGAATAAATGCTGATGGGAGAGTGGCTCATCGCAATCTCCCCTAAGGCAAGGTGTGGCTCTTTGGCTTCGCTCTATCCAATCATTCTGAGTGTTTGCCTGTACTCGCAGTCAGGTATTCTTTGCCTATAAAGAAAATTTGTTGCAGATGCTTCTTCTGCATGTGTTTGAGAGGAGCTTGTATTGCTCAGTGCCCCTGAGCAATAGCTGTGACTGGAGGAAACCACCAACGGGTGGTGAGGGAAATGAAGAGGGAAGTTCCTAACTGGAAAAAATACTGTAGGGTAGTGTTTTTTACTGCCAATGCCTTTCATGTCTTGATAATATGACACCAAGTACCCAAATAATGAAAGTAAAATGAAATAAAAATTGTCTTTTAACATAATGTTAAATGTAAGTTGCCCAAAGAGAAGTTGAGCTCTGTACATTTTATGTCTAGAGTGTGTATCTGTGCATTTGCTTCTCTCTGCATTTGTACTAGAAAACTCATTTTGTAATTGAGACTGCTGCTCAAAATACTTTATTCTGAATATGAGCATGAGTCAGAAATAGCAACTACAGGCAAAATTTAAACCACTGAGCCTTATACAATGAAATGCGTTCCCTCCAAGAGTAGTACAGGACTTCTGAGTTGTCTATCATCTGCCATGATTTCTAAACAATGAAGGAGTAGGCAACTGAGGAATTTTCCCCTTTGGGGAGGAGAAGTAGGAGAGTCTTGAATTCTTGTGAAGATAACTTGCATTCTTTGTGCTACGCCATATGATGATCAAGTTTCCTGTTTGAAGTGCTCAGGAGGGAAGAGAGAAGAAACTGAACTGATTCTTGGAGCAGAGGACTGAAACAATGCTAGAAAATGTATAAATGAGTCATTGACAGTAAGGTCTCAGAGATTCTGTTGCTGGTGGCTGTGATGACACACTCTTTGGTTTTTCTTTTGATATCTGTACTGTTTGCCTCCATAATCTACTTTGGTTTTTACTTTTGGTTGGGTTTTTTTGTGGGTTTTTTTTTTGACAGGGCAGCTTTCTTAAGCAAGAGACTGGTCCTTATATTGCTTTCTCAAAAAAGCAGAATTACCACATTCTATATGTTTTAATGAAGCCTATTTCATTTGTAAGATTTAAGGATTATATGCTGCTATTTAGGAGAACTAATTTTTCACCTTGCAGACTCTTTTGTAAGCCTCACTTGTATAGCTTCCAGATATTTTGTTTGCTTAAGGGGAGGGAATTGTCTCATGCACAAGGCAAGTGTACAAATATGCTGTAAATTTTATGCCAGGCCTTTTTCAAAACCTCTTCAGGAGAGCCTAGATATAAATTCAAAACTGGGTGCTTTAATAATGCTTTGAGTGGGTTTGGATGCATTAGCAATAACTTGTTCATTGTTCTCCCTGCCCCATTTGAGCATGAATTCTCTAGTGATCATCTAGAGGAGGAAACACAGGGACATGAGAGATGTAAGCAGAAGCATTACAGGGTGTGGAGATCAGAGCCTAAGGAATATTTTCTTCCAAAACTCCAAACTGGAGAAAGCTCCTGGAGAAGTAGAGGAGGAGAGGTGTATTAAAGAGAATTAGGAAAGGAAGTGAGATCAAATTTCATTTTGAGAGTTCTGCCTTTACCCTTCTTTTCTCCCTGGTGTGTCTTCCTTCATCAGGAGGTTCCTAACCGTTGATAGAAACACCTGCAATTTTCTTTTCCAAAACTGTTGGTTATGTCAAGTGCTTATATAGTCTAGTTAAAAAAAAAAGTTCACAGATAAGATTTTAGAAGTTTGAATGACTTTAATTTTATTTTTAAATTTACTGTCTCTCAGGTATTTCTTTTTACATTGTTAAGAGTTGTTCTGCAAAGTTATTGCTATACTAAACACTAACTCAGAATGGTTTTTTCACTGCTGGTTGAGTATGCTAAGTTTTTCCAAACCATGCTTTGGAAAAAATGCCTTACGAAAAGCAACAAGGCAAATTGCAGAAGAATTCCAGAATTTTCCCTATTTTATATAAGCTACAACTGAGAACCTGACTACCCTGATAATACACCCTTCATAGCTAAGAGCCTTTCAGGCCATTAAAATACGTGCAAAGTTCTGTGTCCTCCGGATAAGTGCCTGTGACTTGGAGCTGCTTCTCGGAGTGAACCTGGAAGCAGCTTCACATGCAGGCACATAGACCTTTAATGTTGTGATCCACAACATTTAGGTGGCTGATAGGACATTTCTGTTGTCCTCTGCAGTGGCACTAAGCAGAATGTGAAGTGCGCTGCTCTGTGCCTTAAACTCTGTAGTGGTTGGAATGGTGAAAGCAGTGGGGGCAGAACATCATGCAGGTGCTCTGGGCGTACTTTCAGCAAATGACTGGTAAATGCAGCACACGGTTTCTGCTGCATCTCCTTTTCATCTGTTCTTGCTGTGGTAAATGCTCTAGGTTTCCTCCCTCCCTTGTCCCTTGATCTGTGTCTGGCTTTAGCAAGAAAGCTTTGATGGAGGGGACCATTGAAAGTCTCACTGTATTTACCTGATAGGATCAAATTGTGGAGTTCTGGTTTTTTGATTGCCACTGGAAGTTTGATCATTTAAATTGGAAAGGACTTTTTAAAAGTCTTCTGGTATTACTCCCTGCTCAGTGCAAGACTGACTTAGATGGGATTGCTCATGTTTTTTTTTTCCAGTTTCCTTATGTAACTCCTAGGATGGAGGTTCTGCAACTTCTCTGGTCACCTGTTTTAGTGTTGAATCAAAACTTTGTTGAAAGTTTTCTTTGAAAAGTCTGTTTGGAGATGGAGATAGTGTACCTTGTCTCTTGTCCTGTCACTGCATCTTTGGGAAGAGTCTGGCTCTGCCTTCTCTATAAACTGTCATTAGGTAGCAGCAGTGAAAACTTTTCCTTAAGGGTGAACAAATGCAGCTGCCTCAGCCTCTCCTTGTATACCCTGTTCTCCAGTCACTACTCACCTTCATAGCCATCTGCCAGGCTTCACTTCCAGATGTTAATATCTTGTACAGGCAGTCCCAAAGCTGGGCAGAATCCTTCAGAAGTGCTCATACAAGTGCCAGATGAAAGGGAAGAATCACTTCTGTGGTCTGCTGGCTACACTTTCACTAACACAGCCCAGTGTGTGGTTGTCTCTGCTGCAAGGTCATGCTGCTCACTCCTGTTCTACTTGCACCCCAAGACCTTTACTGCAAAGCTGTTTTCCATCTGGTTGGCTCCCAGCCTGAATGGGCTTATTCCAACAGGACTTTGCCTTTGTGGAGCTTTGCAAGGTTTCTGTCAGGCCATTTCTCCAGCCAGTTGAGGTATCTCTGAACAGCAGATATTCCCTCCAGCTTATAAACCATTTCACCCAGTTCCTGTATCCTTGAGGAGTTGCTGAGGAGGCACTCTGTTCCATCTCTCTGATCAATACCACAGACAAATCTTACACCCAGTATTGGTGTGGAGAAAGTTCCTCAGAGGCTGCTCGGATATGGTATCTTTGGTTACAGCCCTTTGAGCTCAGCAGTTCAGCTGCTGTGTCACTCACTTTATAGTTCACTTATTCAGTTCACGCATCAACAATTCAAGTCTAAGGATCCTTTGAAGTGCTGTTAGAAGCTTGCTAAAGTCAAGGCAAGCAATGTCCAGTGCTCTTTCCGTGTTTGCAGAGCTAAATGTCTTGCCACAGAAAACAGATTGTTTTACTTATTCCAAGTATATGCTGGATGGATGTAGCTTCTGGAAAGAGAATTTGTTTCCATAATCCTCCTGGTGACCCATTTGGTCTGGTTCTGTGGCTCTGTGTATGCCCCCCTTGCTGAAGAGTTTTCTAGCTTGGTCTTCTATTCATGTGAGCAGTGCTTCTTTTCCTTGGAACTCTGCTAAGGGCTCAGACCTCATCAGTATAAAACCAGCCAAAGACAACAAGGAGTGTCTAAGCTTTTTCTGTGTACTTTGTCTCTATGTCCCCTCCTAGCTCAGCAGCAGGCCCACAATTTTCTTCTTCTCTTCCTTTTGTTGCCAGCATACCTCAACATCCCTCTCTCAACTCCAGCTGAGTTTGGACTGCTGCCATTTCAAACAATGTTTCTCCCTTCCTACCAATTCTTTTTCTTACCTCTACCTTCTGTCTGTTCCTTTTTTTTTTTTTTTTTTACTAACTCATCCAGAAATTCTGTGTTAACCCCTGCAAGTCTTCTGGCATACCAGCTTTCTGCCCAGTGGAGTGGTTTGGTTTTGAGCTCTGAAGAGAGGTTCTCCTTGAAGGTCAGCAGGCTCTTGTGGGCCCTTTTGGCTTTCAGAGCTGTGTTTTATGAGTGGACTGAATTAAAACCCAAGTGCCTTCAGGCCTTGTCACTTTATTCAATGGTTCTGTGAGATACATATTTTTAGATAAAAAATAAATATTGTAGTAGATTATAGATGGGATTTAGTGTGGGGCCCCAGTCATATATGTAAAAATTCTGTTAGCAGTGGTGATGAAGTGAAACACAGGAGGTCCAAAGTCTTGTTTCCTGGAAGTCATAAGTATCCACATTTTATGTGTTGAAGTCTCCCAGCTGCTTCTCTTTGGGATCACAATGAAGGATGTATTAATTCACAGAGAGATTTCGGTGATCTATTTTGCTACATTGTTTCAAAGCAAGATACTGCTCTCTGACTAAGATTTCTTTAATGACTGAAACTTTGTATCCTAAATTATGTTCACAGAACTGGAACCTCAGCAGAACGTGGAGCTCGAGAAACAGAATATAGTAAATGACCTGGTTCCTTGGCATGTTTTTTTTGCAGCCAGCCTGGCTTCTGTCTTGTTTGGCATCAGTGATTATTGCCTGTTTCTTGTGTGCTTCATTGAGGTGCATCCAAAAAAAAAAATACGAATGTCTGCAAGGGTTTTTTAGGTTTTTTTTTCCCATAGATTTGTGAAAAGGAGAGAAGAAGAGCAGTCTAATCTCTGTTGTAAAATAACTGGCAGTCAAGCTTATATTTTGTCTCCAACTGGATTCATGTGGCAATTGGGCTTAAACACAGAGAGAACTTGTTCATTAGGAACTCTGCAAGGGAGTATTTTGAAAGGCAAGGAATAGGTGCCTGTTCCAATGGTCTGGAAAAAGCAAACAACAGCTGTGATAGTGTTTTGCTGTTTCCCATAGCTGTCGTGATTATGAAGTGATGATATAATTAACTTTCACAAAAGCTACACAAAGGGAAAGCTTTTCAGTGATGTATCCATATTTGTAATCCCAAGAAAAGCTTTTTGTTCCTTGAGTGAGTCTATCACTTCTGGCTCTCATAATTTACTGAAATCCCCTTTCTTAACTCTTCCTAGAAACACTTAGCTTCTAGATTCTTTGCCAGTCATAAAACTTATGAATTTTCATAAATGTGTGTATGAAAACTTTTTTCCTTTTTTTTTTCCTTGTCCCTGTTGAGTCAATTTACTTGGGATTTTGGACAAAATAACTGAAAGACAAATCGGTTGCTTCACAAAGGTAATTAAGACAGTATGTGGTGCAGGGGGTGAACTATTAGGGGTTCTTTCCTATTAATGATCTGTTAATTAGTGAAGGGAGCTCAGCAAGTGTGCAGGCCTCTCAGGAATTAGCTTTGAATGGCATTTAAATCTGCTTTGGTTAAAAAGGTATAATTGCAGGGGAGAGGCCTTTTTAGTATTTTTTCTGTCAATATCGGACAGCAGAACTTGCTTAATCAATGCGAATATCTACATATCATTTGTGTTATGTAGATAATGAATATTTTAAAATAAGCCAATAAATGAGTGTGGTGCTTTGCTGAGGATTTTGGTAACAGTTTTGGTTGCAGCAGCCTTCCATGTTGAGAGCAGTAAGGTTGCTGCATGAAGCTGGTTGATTGCAGAGCCAGAGTGTCCAAAACCTGCTCCCAGTTCAAGCACTGCACCATGTTAGTGTGTTCATACTATTTTTAGGACCAGTCTGGAATATTTGCTTGGATGTTTTTGTTGGAGTCAGCTTGAAGTTGACAAGTTTAATATTCCTTGAAGAGAGGTATACCAATCTCTGTATGATTTTTTTTTGTGCCTTTCAAAATATCTGTGGCATGTGTCCTGTCCTCTGCATTATTTATTCTTCTGCTGTCCAGAGCTATCCGGGATAAATTGACTGCATATGTGCAGGACTTTAGCAGATGTTTAGGGCAGAAAGAAAATAGGTCTTATAATGTCTGAAATTAGCCTCTCATTTTTCAAGATACATGCAGCTGTGGTCCCAATGGTGAATTTTTCTCTTCAGGTTCAGGTAGCATTGCTTCAATCAGTGCTTTTCCCTGGAAGACAGCCAATGGATTAATTGTAAAAAGGTATCTTTTTTTTTTTTTCTACCTTCTCATTTGAATTGGGAGATTTTTCCAATGCTGGCTTGTCAATTAGAATGCAGTTGTGGAGTAGGATTTCTATTACACAGAATCAGTGCTTATTTGGAAAGACCTTATCCCTTATCCACTCAAATATCATTTTAAGGTAGCAAATAATAAATGCTAGCCTAAAAATTGTTTGCTGGAGACAAGCTAATGGATGTCCCAGGAGCTTTAATGTACTATGATTGGCAGTTTGCATGTGGAGAGTGAAAGTTTGTGCAGTGTGCATCACAATTGTGCCTGGAATGAAGAAAATAAAATAACCAAAGTAATGTAAGTTTAGATGATGTTTTAAGTGGATTTATTCTAAAATTCAGACTTCTGATGATAAGGGAATGATAAACAGAGAGCAACAAAATACTATTTTATATTAGAAAGCTTGTAATTTCTAAATTCTGAGGTGTTCCTCATTTTGACTTCTCAGAAAAAGAGGGAGTAGCAGCAACATGAGACTGAATCTCAGTGGTTTTAGTGTATGGGCAAACACTTCATACAGTATGAATGGCTGCATCACAAAGTACCCTAGCTGTCTTTTGGTAGTTGTACAAACAAAACCTTAGCTCCTGCTGAAGTGTTAGGAGGTAATTTGAGGAAAAGTGGCATCTCAATCATGCTGAAGGAAAAACACAATGTGTGGCACAAGGAGAGTCGTAGTGATACTGGAAGTATTAGTGCTGAAAGCTCTAGGTCTGAGGTTAGTAAATGGGGTGGTTACCTGTGGGTTCACTGTGGTGGAGATGTCACGCTATGCTCTGCATCTGCTACAGCAACAGTGGAAGAGGATCAGAGTTTAACCTGAACTGCTGATTGTCACAGAATCATCCACATGTCAGCTGCTCTGTTCCATTGCTTAGCTCTAACCATCATCGCCTTCAGCATCAAGTAAGGATGAGCTGAATCAAGGTGGCTGTGGTTCTGTGCTTTCAAAAGGATTTTGTTATTCAGAAGGACAAACAGGCAGCTGCAATAAGGTAAAGGGTACAATTTAAACAGTGTTGTTGGAGACTGGCTTGTGCACTCTTGTCTTCCCTTATGTTCTCTTTAGAGTGAAAATTAAACCAGTGTGTTTTGCATCCCTTTGGATGGCCTAGGTGATGAGAATGACCCAGCTGTATTTTTATTTAAGTATTTTGTTTGTCTATGTGTTTTTTCCTTTTAACCCAATGCTTCAGCTGCATGGTTCAGAGCAGTGTCAGTCCAGTGTGGGTATTTTTCTCATGAAGGGCCAGTTGATGTGTGTTTATGGTAGTGCTTATATTGGCATTTGAGCAGTTGGTTTCTGTAATTCAGACCCACTCTTAAAACAAGTTCCAGCCTGAAAGGTAAAACTGAACAGCTTTGTCTTTAAGTAAAGTTCCCACCTTTCTTGATAAGGCAAAGATCTGGAGAACCTGATGTTTTGGTGCAAAAGGGTGAAAATGTATTCAGTACTGCAACTGGATTGTGTCATTAATTAAAAGCTAAGCAGCCAGAAGTGAGTAGGTGTCTAAGTGAATAATTTTGCTTTAAAAAAAGTTGTTTTTTGTCTTACTGAAGAAGAAACTCAGTATGTTGTAAAATTTGTCAAAATAAAAATTGTTTATTTTAAAAGCAGTAGACTGTGTGTAGGCAGCAAGGATAGAAAATTCAGTTTTCCACTTATATGTTTCATCCTTCAGATTATTCCAATAGTAACAAATATTCATGTGATGTAAGAAATACAGTTTGTGGAAACACTACATCTATTTCAGTTTCTTCCTCTAAGATTATGCTTTAAAGGAGAGATTCTGAATTCTGTGACCACTCCTCCCGCAGAATAACATGAAAGTTTTTATTTCATTTTAATGTACATTTTCATCACCAGTCCAAGAATGAACAAAATATGAATACATTTGTATTATTTTAAAAAAAAAAAAGTAATTTCTTTTTATGTGATAGTCTTGTGTAAAAACTACAATAAAAGGCACAGGAAAGCCTGTAGATTATAATGAATTACAAGTTAGTATGCTGCTTTCTGTAGTGAGGAATGAAGTTATAAGTACACAGTCTCAAAAGTTTAAATCGTCTACAACAAATTTTTTGGTAGTGGGTTTTACATTTAATAGCAGTGGCCAAAAGAGAGAACAGGGCCTTTTTCCCTGACTTAGTAAAAAGGGGCAGCAAACTACTCTGCTCTGTCAGCCTCACAAAAGTCTTGACCAAGACTGAGCTGCACTTTATTTCATATTGCTGGATCATGCTTTAACAAGTTGAGGACCTCAAGGGTGCTGGCTTTTTCATACACAGCAACAGCTGCTTAATTTGTGCTGATCATTTTGGAGATTGCATTTTTATTTGATGTGTGTTACTCCTTCTTCAAAGTGTATCCTTGTGTTGTTGCCAAATAACCAGAGCAGTTGGCAACATGGAAAAGAAAGAGTTATCTGAACATGAGGTGTTTTTTCCTAAAAAGCTGCACAAGTATGACCTTTCTTTTTTTTGGGGAGCTCTAGCTGCTTGTGTAAGAGAAGCAGGTTGGTAAATAAAATATCTAAAGATTCAGAGTTTTCAGTAGTTTCCTGGGGAGCTGAATTAATGGTTTTAAATGTGTGAAACAGGCTTTAAGGTAGAGTCCTAGTTGTGAAGATGTGGAGCACTCTGACCATTATTCACAAATTAATACAGATGTTCAGACATCTGTTTATATCTTTAGAAGGTGTATGGACTGTGTTCTCTCAGTGTGGATATATAAGGCAAGGAAACCAGTGGATCATAACCCTGATTGGAGATTACTCGTTTCCCTAAAGGCCAAGAGAAATAACTGAAAGTTACAAATAATTCAAGTGGAAATAAATTACAGGTCTTATCTCTGTGACATTTTTTTAGACACGCCTCGTGTCATTTTTTTGAGCCCTTGCTTAAACATTTCTATAAAAGACCATGATCTGTAGGTTTGTGTGTGCACTTTAGAATTGTGTTTGTGTGCGTGATTCTGCTACTAATAGCTTTGTGGAAAAAAAATGCAGTGCATTGGACTGCCCGTTGTGATAATGGTGTTTAATTCTCATTTCTGCCACATCTTTTGAGTGAACATCTTGTGTCTGCTAATGATAGATCACAAACCATTGAAAGGTTAACATATCCATTTTTCTGGAAATCTTTGGTGCTGTGATATCAGGTGATTGAGAGATCTCTGCAGCTGTGAACCATTCAACCAGTGTCAAACAGGACAATACTTCAACTTCTTTGCTTGTGTGTTAAGTTCAGTTTGGGGTACCATTAGCTGAGAGTTTTTTCTCCTAATTTGATGTGTCAAATCAATATAATTTGGATTTTCAAAGATAGCATCATAAATTGTGAATTTTTTCTGTTTCCAGTATTTTCATTTGAAAATAAGTTTTTTGGTATTAATAAGATATACAGCTACACCAAATATTCCTTCCACACGCTTAAAATGGGAGTAGGCAGCAAGATATACGGAGAAAAAAAATTGCATGGCTTCTTTTTAATACAGTGGTCTCTACTTAGCTCTGTGCAGTTACAGCACTGTTTGGCTAAAACAGTGTAAAAGTGAACTGTCTATCAAGGCTGAAGAAGTAAGTTTACTTTTCTAATTATATATTATCCATATTTCTGTTTAGTTAGATTTTTTTCTCTGTTCTCCTGGACATTAGTAACTGCAATCTTTAAATCTATTTTAAGTAGCTTCTTTTGAGCATTTTATATTTTCCTTACTAAATTTAAGATTTGGCTCTCAAGGGAAAATTTTTAAGAAAATTAGTTTCCATTTAAAAATTGCTCTGAAAACTTGAATATAATTGAGAAGGGACTGTTAGTGTTTTGACCTAAAAGAACTTTGTCTCATAGTCTTATAGTGAAAGCAGCTTACATTACCAATAAAAGCCCTGCATATCCATCAGGAATGGCAGGAGTCAGTCTAAGTTATGAAAATGTTTGGGCACAGTCTGGAATCAAGTGGTGACAACTAAGAGTTGAACTGCTCTCACTGAGAGAGTGAATAATGTTCTTTTTTTATTTTCTCTCAGCATTCTCTATTTACTGTTACCTCTCTCTGCTCTGAACTTTGTGGTTCATAATGGGGCTTCTGGGAATGCTGCCAGCAAGATACTACTGATTGATGGTTCTGAAGCCAAAATTCAGGGGCTCTTACAATGTCTTGCCAGCTTTGGCATTGCTGTCTACTGGGATTGCTTTCAATTTGTATCATCCTACAGCAGGCTGTAAACCTTTCTGCTTCCTGTTGTCCAGGAGTTTAATGCAGACTCAGAGCAGCAGCATGCATAAAAAAAGAGGTACTCAGGGACTGACAGCCAGCAGCAGGGTCCTGGGGGACTCGGACTTCAGGTAGTAACTTCAACATGTCAGTCTAGATTAGATGTGGGCTAGACCTGGTTGCCAGATGTAAAATGATTTTGTGTTAGAGGAGAAGGATGGTTTAGTTGTGTGCCTTTAGGATTTCCCAGCAGGAGGAAAAGGTAAATGAAAGGTTTAGCGAGGGAAAATGAAGGCTGTTCTTTTTGACTGCCTTGCAGGTGTAGTACTAATTAGAAATCATAATGCTTCATGAATACATTTTCTGTGTTCTACAGATGTTTGCTTTGGAAATGAGGATCTCTGCTTCATTATGTGCATTAAAAAGTAAAGGCAGGAAGAACTCAAGGCAGCAGACCTGGGTTCTTTTTCCCTTTTCTTGCGGTTTCAAGGCTATGCACATTTAAACTGTTAAAATCTTCTGCAAGAAAGTGGCATGTAAAGTACAATAATAAACTTGAAAAATAAATACCATTAAACCATAGATCTGTCTCTTGTCTCCAGTTAGCAGTTAAAGAACTAACAACACTAACTGGTGCTGGTAAAATATTGATAAAAGGTTGACCTAAATCTCTTGAATAATCAGCAGATTTTACTAATTGGATGTGGGGAATGGCAATTGAACAGCAATACTGTCAGCACAAAGTGAGTTGAAAGTGGGTGTGCTTTGATTTCCTCTTTGGGAAAGCGATATGAAACCTGGCAGAGGTTGAGTGTTGGGTCTGAGTTGAATGGGTTCTGTCCAGGGATTTTGTTTTGTGTAAGGCTGCTTGTGGGGCACTGCATGGCGTGTTTCAGAGGGTGATAGTGGCTTTTGAGCAGTGTACTGAGGTATTTCACTGGAAATAATCAGAATAAATCTCAGCTAATTTGTAGTTACTGCCCAGAAGTGACTGCTGCTGGCTCCCTAAGCCATTGCCTAACTTGTAGGGAGGACCAAAACTTGATCAGAAACACTGATGTTTCTGTACTGATTGAAGTTACCAGTAAAAGCATGACCAATTTTATCTTCAGAAACTCCCAGGAACCTGAGCCATGATATTCCTGCTTTATTTGAGTATTTCTGAGGACCAGAAGAGTAAAAGTAATCTCCTTTTCTTCCCTCCCCCCATAGGACCTGAATTTTATCGTTGTGAACACATTGTTCAGTTCTTGATTTTTTCCCCCCCAGTAATGTATTCTGTAAGTGGGTAAAACTTTCTGCATTTGCTTGTTTCAGTCTACATTTGTTTTGTCATTTTTGTGTAGCGTTAAATGATTGTGAGTAGATTATAAACATCCTAATCTAAGTTGAGTATAAACATCCTAATCTAAGTTGAGCAGCTTCACTGAAGTGTTTAATGTATCATATTCTACTCTTGTCTTTATTTTTAAAAATCTTTTTATTTCATAGCTACATAGTTTTACCTTCAGATTTTCAGTTTGAACATTTAAAAAATAGAAATATAAATATGCTTAATTTTATCCAATGTAAATGCAGAAACCTGAGTTGATTTCAGGTGTGCTTATGTAACCAATTTTCCTTTTGAATTATTTTTTTAAGATGCTTTCTTCAGTGAGTTTGTAGCTATCTTGTGATACCAGTTTGAAATTTATTTCTTGTACTTCAGTTACAAATATGAACAGTCATCCTTATGTCCTGCTATGAGCCAGTGGAATGTAAAGTTTGCATTTAAAAGTGAGAAATTCTGAATAATTTCCTTAGCTAGTATGTTTTTCAGAACATATGTTCAGTACCTGTTATAAGGGGTGTAGCTGATATTCAGAAATTATTTCCTCAAAAATGTCTTGTTTTCTGCTCATGGGTATCAAGCGCAGGCCTCAAAAAAGATCAGAAAATATTCACCAAATAGTGTAGCTTCTTAGAAATTTAAATACAAATTTGTATTCCTCATGATAAATATTAATGTTATAATATCATAAACCCTCTTGCATCTCATGGGACAGCAAAATTACTGGGTCAAAAGGAGGTGTTTTCTTCCTTACAGGCATTATACCTTTATGAAAGCTTCAGCTGGAGTGAGTCTAGCATATTTATTGACATTTCTTCAAGGAATGTTCTTTTTCCCTGAGTCTGTCTACTTATTATTAAAAGTTTGGCATC
This sequence comes from Petroica traversi, assembly GCA_025920805.1. NCBI lineage: Eukaryota > Metazoa > Chordata > Aves > Passeriformes > Petroicidae > Petroica > Petroica traversi. Next base: position 9,346,043 of record JAHLSL010000056.1, read on the forward strand.
CACAATTATTTAGTCAGTATAAAATGTTTGAGAACGTGATTATGAATATATTTGACAAAACAGAAATTTCCATACTTCTAGTGAAAAAGTATTTCAGTTATCTCAGATTTTGTGCAACTTTTAGGGAGAGGTGTTCTTAGTATTCTTCTAGTGCTGTAATATAAAGGGACAATAGGGTATATGGTTAATTTGTTTTTCACCTTCAATACATGAAGACGTTTGGAGTATTTGTTTTGGTGTTAATGTCTTAGTACACACAGCTTGCACCACGTTTCCACAAGAAGAGTTAAAGCAATCAAAAAATTTATTTGTGCTAAAGAGAAGTATTAGTTTTAATTCCTTTTTCTGCATATAGCACAGTCTAGAAGAGGATCTCATTGGTTAGGAAGTCCTGTTCTTTCATGGTGTGGTTAAATATTTGCATTTCAAGTTAAAGGTATTTTAAGTGCATTGTGGCTATCTAAAAATGTGACTACAGTTCCTGATCCGTTGAAGTATATCTGCTAAGTAACACAGCCTATTTCTCAGCTGCAAATGATATGCTAATCTCTGTTATGTTTAATTTATGTGTAACTTACCCTATTAGATAAGATTTGTCTTGCTGCTGGAAGGTTATACTAGAAAAAGCCAAGAGGGTTTAAGAAATTGTTACCTTACCCATTTGGTTTGTTTAGACAATATGAACTTCTGAGCTCCTGTGAAAATAGTTACACTGAAACCTACTGTGGAATTTCTTTCCAAGTGTGAATGGTGAGCAGCAGCTGAAAAGCTCCTGCTTTCTAGAGGCTTGTGTGGATTTTCCCTGTAAATGAACATTGTCCAAGATTTCAAGCAGGATCAGAAACTCTGTGATCTTCAGGGTGATCAGAGGTTCTTGAGGCCTTACAGGGCAGCTGAAGCCTGAGAACATTGAATTTGCAAAGTCACCTGCAGTGGGATCAGATGATGGCCAACAAAATTAATGTTAAAATACCCTATCCATTATTGTCTAGAGCAATATTCCAACCGCTATTGTTAATTGTAGCTACTGCTTCAATTGCTTGCAGGTCAAACCTGACATTTGGAACAAAGCAGCATGTGTGTACAAACACAACCTGTGCCAGCTCATGCACACACCACCCTGACCCACTACTCACTACAAACATAACTTCTGCTTCCAGAGCCTCCCCACAGCAGCACCATGGAAGCTGCCATCCCATGCACCACCCAGGGGTGATGGGGAGCTGTCTGCACTGATGGTTACCATCACTTCTCTGGGGTTAATTTGGCCGCTGTGGATCCGGGTCCATACAGGCAGCTTCTCGCTCCTACCTTCTTGCTGCTCAGTAGTCAACAATGCCAGCATCTTCAGAGCAACTCCCTGAACACTGGCCTGCTGCAACTTGTGCATTGCATAGCTTGCTTAATCAGATAGTTTTTTGGCAGATTGTGTTGTTACACTGCCTGTTTAATCTCTGGACCTCACAGCTCAACAATTAGTTTTGTTTCTTTACAGTTGTCCTAGAGCCACAGTTCAGACACTGGTCTCAGGTAGTTGAAGTGCCACAGGAAGATTGCAAACTCCACCACAAATCTTAGATTTGCATTTAAGAGTTGTATCTTGTTCAATTACCAAGAGAGAAGTGCTGGTACATGTTTTGTATTCCAACAGCTGGTGTGTTTTCAGCCTGTAGTGTAAGATAGAGTTATAAGCTACCCAAGGGCTCCATATGGGAAATGGGAAAGGATCAGTATCTTCACTGAGAGGTAATTAGTGATCCACATTAGTAATCTTTCTGATCAGTGATCCACATATTGGAAAGAATTGAAAATTATTGATTGCTCAAATCTCCCCTGTGTGCAATTTGCAGTGATAGTTTGAGAGCTGTTGACAGTGTCTCACTATAGAAGTTTCCCACCATTTTTGAAGCTAATCTTAAGGAAAGCAGGGATCCAGTTTGGCTATTTTTTTCAATCAAATATTTCATATACACTTGTAACAAATATTAGGAAACTTGGTGTGTGACATTAAAGGAGTGTTTTGATAATTTGTAAAAAGTTCAGAGGCAGGTATGTCCTGGAGGCTTGATCTTTGTAGTCATGGTCCGGCTATAGGTTGAGGATAGGTCTCAGGCTCTTCAATAAATGCAGAGTACCTGCTATTCGTCTGCTCTATGTAGTTTTATTTGGATGGTCTTTATGTTTGTAGCTGTGTTTTTCCTTGGTGCCTCTTGAGCCATAGGCAGATTTTCTTTGCACCTCAAGGAGTAAATAAGTCTGTGTGAACATTGATAAGTGTGTACGCTGTGTGCTGCTGCATCTCAGTGCAAGGTGTCTCCGTGAATCTCTGGTCTCTGCCCAACTCTGCCAATTCCTGTCAGTTCTCTTCCAAAAACCTTTCTTTTCCCTTGCCTGTTGTCTCTGTCAGCTGAGGTACCATACATCAATTGAAAACATGAAGGTGTCACAGCAGAGCATCTGGTCCAAGCCCTGACTGTGCTTAGAGAACTGATGACTTTCTGACTGGCTTGCTCAGGATGGAAACATTTGTGTCCCAGACCAGAATCTATATTATCCTACTCAAAAATTTGCACACTTGTCCCTCTCAAAGCAAAAATAAATTGTAGTTCACTGATGCCTCTCACTTGGAATAGAACTCTACCTCCCTTTTCTTCCACTGCATTTTGGAAAAAAAAGATCTGGGCCAGTTGCACTGAACATGAGAGTATCCATCTATAAAACTGTGTATTGCTGTGAGAGTTGCATTAAGAGTAATATAAATGTTGCTTTGTAATTGAATGATTTGGCTGATGTGATATCCTGGTTTTTATAGTCTGATAAGCCTATTGCATGCTGGGACTGAAGCAGTGTCAGGTAGAAACACAGAAGGAGATAAAAGACTGTAGCTAGTTGAGTTAGGTGTATTGAAATTGTTTCCTAAAACAGCAATAAAAATGCAGGCAATTGAGGCTTTACATGATGAGAAACTTTTTAGCCAGACAAGTCCTGTAAGTGACAGAAGGAATTGTCTCTGGGCAAAACCTCAGTGCCCCCACGCTTCTGGGCTGTGAGGCTGCTGAAATGGGATTTCATTTCTTTCTTCAGAATGAGGTTATGAATGTGGGTTAACCTTAAAGGTGCAAAATTTACCTGTAACATTTCTGTGTATGTGATAGGGAATTGTATTAAAAGAACTCATTTTGCTTTAAATGTGAAGGTATATTGTATCTGTAGTTTATTTGGGTATTTGTAGTTCTGCTGTCATCTGGAATGCATTGACTGAATTACAGTTATTTTACTGTTTTTCTCCAGCTTTTGAACTGCTACTCTTAAAAATCACACATAAGTTACTGCTTTACTGCTGAAACATACCTTACTGGTTTGCTTTCTCTTTTTAGGTGTCTTGGCTTTTTAATCCAGCAAGAAGTGAAATAACAAGTCTAGATAGTGGAAATATAGATGACATTTTAAGTGAGTACTTTGAATAATTTTTTTCTTTGTATGACTGCAGTTACTTATCTGTGTGAATATTGCACTGATATTAAATGAATATTCATATCCTAGCTTTGAATATATGAATTGCAATCAGCTTAGAAATATTAAATACCTGTGGTCGAAATTAGCTGTCTGAACTAATGAGAATTTGAAGTGTCTTAAAAAAAATAACTGGTATCTTGTTTGCTGAAGGGAGTGCTTGATTACATAACCAAAACCAGTCTAGAGGGCATTTTAAAAGTTCCCCCAAAAAATACCAGCAAGTGAAATCCATGGTAATGGGTCTTAAATATCTTGCTTGTTCAGCTCTGCCTTCCCTCAGGTCAGTGTCCTGATTCTGGTGGCTCATAGAATGGAAATCTTTAAATTAAACAGATAGGTGTTTCTTGTCTGAAACCTTTTCCTCTGGGAAGTATGCAACTTGCATGTATCTGGTTGTCTTTGCAGGAAAAAGTTATTACTTTGTTTCAAATATATCTGGGGAGGGGTGGGAAGGAATCTTTATTGAGGTCTGCGCTAGAATTTATCTTATATTGTGCTATTCCTTTGTGATACAGGATCTGTTTGTAAATACCTTTTCTACAGTGGAAAATATAAAATTATTTTATACAATGTAATTCACAAAAGGGAATGTATGCTAAATATTAGTGCCTTTAAAATTCATCCCACTACTTTCAATAAAAACTTCATGCTTTGGAGGTAACCCTAAACTTTTCAGTGCTTATTATTTACCTATTCACTACTTGCATCCCTTGCTGATAATGAAAATCTTAATGCCATAATTGTAATCAAACTGTGGTGTTCCCCAGCCTACTCAAGAGTTGTCTTTATCAGCATGTTGTGTTTTCCAGGCTTTCAGCATGCTAATCTTCACATGTAACTGCTCTGTAACTTTGGCAATTTTCTGCTTTGTCAGCATTTCTGCTTTCTAAAGCTGTGGCTGATATTCTGTAATTTGAGTATGTATTTCATCTTTGTTCAGTGTCTAGGCCAGTACTACTACTAAAAATCAATTAAAGTATGGTTGGTTATTATATTCTGTAAAGATCATAAGATCTTACTTCATTTTTGGGCAGGGGAGTTACACTTTTTTTGGGGTTTTTGGTTGGTTTTTTTTTGTTTGTTTTGGTTTGGTTTTTTTTTTTGTATGTGAAAAAGAATGCATAAGAACATTATTTCACCACCTTGTAGTATTGCATTTTTTAGTATCCCTTAGCATTTTTCTATTTTTGGGGATTGAAAATTTCTTTTCTACCTTTTGCCATAGTATCCAGGTTAAATAAGTCAAGTAAGGACAATTCAGAGTGAGTTACACAGACAGGCTGCCTGTTCATCAGTCTTCTACCCCTAATAGTTGGGATTTCACCTTTAACTGGCTTTTAACATTTGTGAATAATATAGTTAGTGCTTAAGAGCTACTAGAGGTCAATTTCTGGATGTGAGTGCCTTAATTTTAAATCCAGAAATAATTTTTACTGCATTTGTCGCTTAATTACTTCTTCTGTGTCTTAATGACTTAAGTACTTACATTTTTTTGTCTTATATATCAATAAAGTCAATAGAACACTTGACTGAAGGCCTCTTTCATCTCTTTCCCATTTGTTATAGATTATATTTCAGATAAGATTTACCCTAGCAGTTTTTTAGCAATCAAACGAAGTTCTATGCTGAATAATCCAGAAATACTTGCTTTTGTAGTTCTTTTGCATATACATTTATAATCTCAGATAAAAGAACTGAGAAGTTTGCCTCACAATGTGACATTGGGCTTTTTCTTTTTCTTTTTTCTCAGACAATGCAGATGTTGCTTTAGTTAATTTTTATGCTGATTGGTAAGTTATTCAAGTTGACTTTATTTTTATATATATTTAAACTTCTGTCTTTTGAAAACTGTCATGTTTGGCTATAGTTTTCTATTGAAAATACAATAGTCTGTTGCTTTCAAACCAGTTCTCTCCTGGGTTTATGTCCTGATAGCTTCTCCTTCTGTGTATGCTTGCTTGGTCCACATTATAATATGCTGTAGTTTTAAAACATTACAACCTAAATTATGATCATTACTTGTAGACGTACAGCAATTGCCCCTCAACATAGCACGCTGTCAGCCTGTGATGTAACCTGACTTTTGAATGAGAACAGGTCAGTTTTGGCCATGGAAGTCCTCTGCTTTAATGGTGGAGAAGAACGAGGCACAAGAAGCCATTGTAAAACATACATGGTAACAAATCCATGCCACACAAGTGTGTTGCATACAGCTGTGCTGCCCAGAGTCAGGTTTTTTCAGAACATGGACTTGAACTCTCTTGGCATTTTGAGAGCAAGACTTGCTCTTCACTTACACGTTTGCTGTTGCAGACATAACTGCATCCCCAGGCTGTCACTGTTAAGTTTAAGGTGGGTTTCAGTGCAGGCTGGTTTATTGCAAATCTACTCCTTGAAGTCTCATTCTCACAATTTCTACAGTGCCATTATGCATCTCCAATTTGAAAATTTCCCATATGTTTGCAAGGATAGAATGGAAAATAATTTTATTGACATATTAGTAATGGGCTTGTGCACTACTGTTACCCTAAACTCCCTAAAGCCACTGAAGCGTCTTTACAACCCTACTGCCTTTTCTGTGGGCAAAACAAGAGAATTTGCTTCAAAATCTGGCATTACTGGGAGAAGAGACCCATAGGGTTCCCTTTGTACTTGCTGCTGTAAAAGCAGTGTGCTCAAATTCTGCCAAATGTCAATATATATAATATAATAATACATAATTCTTACTACTTTTATTGTTGACCCATAGAAAATTACCTGTGATATTTTTTGAAGGTGTTAGTGAATATTTCAATCTCAACAATTTAAGGAACTTCTTTCACTACATTTTAAAATTTATTTTCCCATAGATAATTCAGGTTAAAAAAAAGAACAATATACTTTCTGAATAGAATATATTTCTTAGAGGCTTATGATTGGTTACTGGTGTTTCCTAGGGAGATAAATATTGAGCATATCTTGAACTAGGTACTCTTTCAGAATTACTTTTTCTTCCACACCCGAATTATTCCAGTTACTTTTTAACTGATTTTTATCCAGTCAGTTACTAGGATAATTACAAGTAGATGTGATTTTTCCAATTCCTTTTCCTTTTTTTCTTTTCTTTTTCCTTTTTCCTTCAAAGATTGAAATGTTCCAGTAGTCATCAATTAAAATATTTCAAAGTGATATTTTGAAGTTACGATTTTGTGTTCTATTTACAGGTGCCGCTTCAGCCAAATGCTGCATCCTATTTTTGAGGAAGCTTCTAATGTAATCAAAGAAGAATATCCAGATAAGAATCAAGTGGTGTTTGCTAGAGTAGACTGTGATCAGCATTGTAAGTAATTCCTGATTCAGGTTTTTCTGTGCTGTCCTGCTACTAAGTTACTAACTGTATTGAAAAATATGCTAAATACATGTGCGAAGCGTAGCTGTACCTGGCCCATCTTTTAGCCCAGGGGTGTATTTATTTTATCAGCAAACCTCTTCTTCCATATTTGTCAGGGCAATTTCCAATGTTTCTTTCTCATTGCATCCATAAACATTTTTTTTTTAAATCAGTTCACCCTATCTCATTTAATGAGGAAAAAAGGGCTGGGATTATAGATCGAATTCGCTTATTGAAGTGTCAGAGAAGTACTAATGCAAAAAATGATGCAGGTCTTGCCTTACCCCTGCCCCAAGAAGAGGAAAGGGTGACCTGCCATTGTCAGCATGAAGAATGTGCTCTACTCAGGTCTTCCTTCCACCTCGGAGCCATGGTGGGGGTTGTGAGTTTCCTTTCACACAGCCAGGCAGGGATCTCAGCTTTGCTTTGCTGATGTTGCACATGCCAGCAAATGTTGCCTGTTTGGGTTGGGTTTTCCCCCTGCCCAGATATACATGAAAATGATACTCGAAATCTTGTTTTATGCTGGTACTAATCCCTCAAGTTCCTTTTAAATCCCTTAATAAATAAAATGGGAAGAACATCTGCTGCACATTGAAAGGCGAATGGATAGCACTGGGATTTTTATTACATGATAGTATCAGCTGTGTTGTTTTATGCTTTTTGGAGACCAGCATTTCTAGGAATAATTTCTTTACAGTGGCTTGTGATTCTCAAAGAGCATTAACAGCAGTTGGGCTTTACAAAACTGTTAATTTGTAAGAACAAACATCACTGGAAATTGGCTCATCTTCTTATATCAATATAATGACAACAAAACTTTCTATAAAGTTCTCACTAAAGACCATAGTAATATCAACCTGCGTTGTTGCATTTTACTGTTAAGGTTTAAATTAACTGCTGAAGTCCTTAATTTAATTGCTGTAGCTTCAGTTGCTTGAGGAACTCAGCGAGTCTGGGCTGCTGGATGCCCGGTGTTCAGCTATGAGGCGTTCTTGTCTTAGCAATTATGAGTTAAGGAAACGTTATTTTGTCCCCCACCAAGTGTTTGAAACATTTTAAAAGTTTGTTGCTTAATCCTCTCATATACTGTTTGAATTAAGGTAATTGGAGCTTGTTATGGAGAGCTAAGAGGAGGAGATGCTTCAGAAGAGATTGTCATCTTTCTCCTGGAAATACATGTAGTGGGCTGAGTAGTAGGAGGCAGCCAAGAGCTTTATTTTTATTTCTGGAATACCATTAGTTCTCTGAGTTTACTATTTTTGTCCTTAATTTAAGTAGATGAGCATGACTGCTGTTGCAGAAGATGCAAAATGTGAGAATTAAAAATAAAATCCTTTAATGACAGGCAATTGACATTGCCTTTTTGAATTGAAATAGCAAAGTTGTATGTGTCATTCCTAGTTTCTGGCATTTATTTGCTGGGTTGTAAGAATGGTACATTTCACAGCACACAGTTACTGGGTATGTCCTAAAGTTTTAGGTATTTTAACTTGGATTTTGACATATGCAATAGCAGCTTTTTAGTAAGATAGCAGATATTGCTATATTATCAAGGCTGGGCCTGCTGTAGTATTTTGCTGAATCCTGGTGTCAAGATTGTTAGTAGCTTGGGGTTTTTTACTCAAGCTTCATATTTTTATGTGTTTACATATTTTAGCAACGTCAGAGGGTTTATGTCAGTATTTTGGTGGTTTGTTATGCCTGCAGGTTTCATATCACTAGTAATTCACTATGAGAATTATATTCTAGAGATGGTGGATTATTTGCATTACAAATGATCTGGTTCTTTTTGAGACCAAGACTCTGTAGGGAGTCCAGATAGTTGATTTCTGGCTACTCAAAAAACAGCTTTCAGCATGGTCACTCAGGCATAGATACTTTCTATTTAATGCACTGTTATTGAAGCACACTGCAGGGCTCAACAGCTCACACCAGCTTCTGAGGGTAAAGCAAATTAAAGAGAATTATTGATGTGCTGCCAAATGTTTGATGCCTAATGACAAAACCATCATTCTGTCTGCTCTTAGAGCCAATATAAAGATGTTTTTTCTGGAAAGTGATACTCCCTTATGTGCTAAAATACGAAATAAACATAATAACGCTATATTAAGCCTCTGTGCATGTTATTTTTACACCAATTTATAATATTGTGTAAGATAATTATACCTGAAACGTGTAAGTCAAGTCACCAGACTGTGTTGAAGATGGTGTGTAATAAATGCTAAAGATGAATCTGAAGCAGGTACTCTTTGCTTTTCTAAGACCACATCCTTTTATAATTTAGAAATGTCTGAGTTCTGCTACATTGTGTCTTGTTATAAACTTTGATGGTTTTGGTATCTTCAGTTTAGTAGTTCACCTATCTTAAGTATTAAATACCTCTCATCTAAGTATAATACCTAGTAAAAGTGATCAGAAGATCTTACTGTGTAGACATTTATTAGGAATGTTTTGTTTAGTGGTCTGTGGTTTTTTTGTTTATTTGAGGGGTTTGGGATGAGTATTTTTTCTTGCTTGTGTTTCAGGGTTTTTTAATCATTTGTGCTAAGCAACAGTGTTGGTAACTCACTGGGTACAATAGATTTCCTATGTTTCTGTTCTCTCTGAGTGAATATTGCAATCTAGAACTCAATTTTCTGTGCAGGAGAGTTTATATTTTGGGCGGTTTCTCTAAATTCAACATTAGGAGCTGTGGTACTGAATTCTTGTAAATCGAAGTATATATATTGGGGGTTTGATTCTGCTGCACCGTGATTTCCTTTGGTTTCTGAGTTAAATAAAAAACAGTAGCTAGTTTGATTAGTTCTTTGTGCCTCCAAACAAAAAGCAATTTCTCACTGAGGATATGTAAGGAGCTGCTTTGCTGGACAGACTATTTAGGGAACTGTGGTTCTTCCATTCAAAATGTGTCTGGGAATGGTATTTTTCCCTCAGTGTTGTGAGCTGCTGCTCTCTGGGTCTGGCTGTTCCTGCGATGTGTGCTCATGCTGCTAATGTTAGTCTGCAGAGATGAGATTGTGTTGCTGTTGTGCCTTTGGCAAGCAAAAGAACTCAATGGTAACAAATTTGGAAGTTCATAAAGGAATTGTAAATGAAACTGAACAAGCGTGAGGATTTCATTGCATTCTTGTCACTTTGCTTGGGTAAAAAAAAATTCAGTCTGAGAGAGTTATCTTTGGATAAAATAAAAAGTGTAAGTGATTTGGAGAGGTTGTTGATGGCACTCCTCAGGAGAGCCATTTTATTAGTCTGTCAGAGAAGGTTATGGGATAGCTTCTGATGAGACCCTGCTTAGAGCAGGCATGGCTGTTGTGATGCTGCTTTGCAGCAGAAGGTGGTTTAAATTTGCTGTAACCTGAGTTTGATACAGAATATTGATTGCTTTCCTTCTACCTGTTTTGGTCCCTCATACAAGCCACCAGTATTACAATCATTGGAGTAGGATGCCTAGTTTAGATGGTTTCCCAAGTTCTTTTCTAATTCTGCTTCTTCTGAGTGTTCCCCCAGGGCTTATGATTTCTTGCAAGTGTCACAAGAGCAGTAGTTTAACTGGGGAGAATTTATGGTGTATTATGAAAGTAAAAAGTACCTATCAAAGACAGATTTCATTTGTCATCTGTAGTGTGCCCTGGTGGGTAGCCTGAGGGACTTCAGAAGATGTTGACTGATCAGAAGTGAGCAAGCAGAATACTCATTTCATCATTCCAGCTTCAAATATACAGCTGGAAGAATTTGTTATTTTTGAGATGGAAGATATTGCAGAAGGGTAAGGAAGACCTAAGATGACTTGACGCACAAAATAAAGTAAAGATCAGTGTTAGATGCAGAAAATTCAAGCTTTTTCTGTATGTAGCTATGCAACTTGTAAAGCCATCATGAACACTGAACTTGGGTTTGTGCTAGCTCTTCTTCAGACAATGTGAAGACACCACCCTCCTCTCACGTAGAAAAAGGAACACTGAATATTTTCAGAAATTATTTTTGCAGGGTTTGAGTTTTGAAACTTTCATTATCTTTCAGATAACTTTTAAGGTTGTTGTAGACTTCTGTTCAGCATGTGAACATTCTTCAGGTGCTGCCTTATATTATGGGGTAGGCATTTGGGATAGTTATCAGTATTCAAATCCTAGTGGACATGCTTTTTGAGAGCCAGTTCTGTAGATTTAAAATCTAAATACTTGTTTAATCATAGTGTGAATTATGGCCCTGAAAGATTAGAACAGTGCACTGAGTTAATAATGTCCCTTGTAAATATTGCTGGTCCTTCAGTGGGAAGGATCTTCTTAGCTACATTGTGGGTAGGGGATCTTGCTCAGAAGGAGACATGGGAGACTGTCTTAGAAAACGTGAGTGTAATGTCAGGTTTCACATAAAAGTTTCTTTCAAAACAAGAGCTGCTGTCTCTTCCCTGTTGTAAGAATGAGCTTTGCACATGGGAAAGTAGCAATACAGTGCATCTGTGAAGAAAACTGAGCAACTATAAGATATTCCTGTTGGAGTTGTCAGAATGAATAGTGAAAAAAAGTCTGGACAGTTTGGAAATGGTTGGACATCAACAGGTAAATGTGCAAAATGGGGAGGAGAGAATAATCTGAATCCAGCAGTCATTGCTGTGCTCAAAGTTTCTGACTTGTAGAAGAAAACAAGATGATCAAGTTTGTTACTTCCTATCATAACTAATGTGAAACCATTCTAGTAACACAAACACTAGATTTGTGATTTAATGATTAATTCAGCAAAATACAAACACAAGCTGTATTCCTTCTAGGTGCCTTCATATCTAAAGAAAATAAAAAGTCATAAAGTTGTAGTTGGGAGACTTTTTTTTTAGGTAGATTGTCCTTGTCTGTTTCAAATACCTCTTTTCATGAGAAAACGGGCAGTGGGAATGTCTGGAAATATTTTTAAATTTAATTTAGGATTTACTATAACTAATGCAATCTGTGAATGAGTTCAAACAATGTTCCATGTATTTGCATTGTGTATTTCCAATTTTAAAAGGAATATAATTTTGTAGTTGCACTGCTTATGCTAACTGTACCTGTATCAAATGCCAGGGCTTAATGAAGCATTTAAGGTTTACTCTATTTGACTTTTGAATTAATTCAAACAATTTTTCATGTACTTGCATTTTATTTTTCGTAAAAAGATGGTTTTCAAATACTTACTTGTGTAGGAGTGTCATTTCTCTGTGTTAGTTCAAATACCAGCATTCATGGAATCTCAGTGTAATTTGTAAAGATCATGCAAGTACTAACTTATGAAATAATGTTTGAATTCAGCTTTGACAGTGGGCATTTATTACCATTAATTTTTTACACAACTTCAGCCCTTGATGAAGATCCACATACATCCCTAGGGACTGCAGTCTCCATCTTTGAGAATCTTCATGGCCCTCTAAAATCCCATTCTTTAACCCTTGCATCCTCCTATAGCTGTAGAACTAATGGGAATGAAAAGTCCATGTTGTGAGACAACGAAGTGTGGAGTTTGGTGTTCTCTTGCTGTGCAGTCCTGTAACAGGAAGAGTCTTTAATCTCGATGAGTTTCTGTGAAACCTTGACACTTTGTGCTCCTTGTCCCTTACCAGACCCTGGTCAAGTTTGGATCACCTCAGGTACTGTCAGAGCAAAGGTTCTTCTATCAGCAAGGGAGAAGGGCAGTAAATTCTGGCTTGCAGGTGTTGTTTGGCTTCTACCAAGCAAATATAAAGTGATTCCTCCTCTGCTGTACTTACTGTCTTCTTGCAGGCAGCTCTTAGGTACTTTAACTAAAACGTGGTGGAGTTTAAGGGAAGAAAACATTATTAATCTAATGCTCATTAATGCTGAATATATTGGCATCCTCCCTGGAGAAATTTGTATTAATTTGAAATAAAAGTACTCTTCACTGAGGACATAAAATGTTTTATCTTAATTTTGACTGTAATTAGTGCATTAAGAAATGCACTTCAGGGATGTTTAAACAAATCCTATCTCTTAGTCAAAACTGATAGGCTGAATTCTATGCTATTATATAGTGATGCAAAGCTTTTTAGGAACAGGGCTAAGCTGGTGAAGCTTTGAAATTTACTTGGGAGATGTTAGAGAACATTTTTAAAGTAGACCTGGTTCTTATTCCTTTGCTATGCACATTTTGTTTTCAGTTCTCAGACTCATCTAAGCTGTGCAACTGGTACAGAGACTTTCAGTAACTAAAGCTGCAAGTAGGATTAGTATTGTTCTAGCAGCAGTTGAAATTACTGATGTTTCACTGAGAGTTCTCCAGGCAGCATGGAATTCAGACTTCTCCATTCTCTTTTAAAAAGAGTAAGTGTAAGATAGAAAGCAAATCTGCTTTGTGGCAAACATGTAACTGAGAAGGGACATTTTGGTCAGAGTGGATTTGTTTTCACATCATTCAGTACTGTGCCACATGTGCTGATGGACCCCTTTTGGTTGCCTCCCTGCTGTGGGCTGATCCAGCTCACCTCTGTGACTTGTAAGGAGTCCATGAACAGTAAGGATATGTGTACAGCCACACTTGCAATGCCTTCCTCTCTCTGTCAACTGAATGAAACTTCTCTGTCTCCAAAGCGTAAATCAGTCTGCTGAATTCACCACCTCCATCTTCCCTTGAGAGAGAAAAGAAGGGGAAGTGTGGTGGGTGTGATTGACTGGAATGAGTCTTCTCAAATGGATAAATAGCTCCAGGAAGGTGGGCATATTTGGGGGGATTTAGTTGAGTGTAGGTACAGAGGTTTAGGTAAACTGGATCTCACTCTGTAAGAGAAGAGATACAGTTTTCACATGGTCTGTAAGATTTTATTTGTTTCTAGAATTTTTTCCAGGGGAAGAGTGGAGGGGGGGGGGGAATAGTTAAGCAAAGCAAAAGCCAAAGGAAAGTGCTTGTGGAAATCTATCTGGCGTTACATACTTTGTCTCTATAGTTTGCTTTTATTCTTGCTTTCCTGAGAACCCAAGTTATAACTAGTTACCTTGTTTCTTCAGTTCCTCCTCAAAAAAATCTTGAAGTTCTTTGCTGAACTTCAGTCACATCTGAAAGTGGGGAGAGCATTCAAAGCTATAAAATACTTAAAAACTTTGATTAAAGTGCTTGCTGAATATTGGGGATGCACAGACCAAATTTCTGCACCAATTTCAACCAGCAAAGGTTGCTGTAAAAACTCAAGGCAGCTGGATCCTGCTCTATGTGCCATAAACCAATCTCTTGCTGGTTATGTGTAAGCTTCCTCATCAATGTGTAACTGGGAGCTAGCTGCAATTCCTAGTGCAGTTTGCTGTGTCCCAGTGATTTAGAGAAGTGGAAAAGGGTCAAAGGGGCATGTAAAGAACTCTGCTAGGTGTGGTGAAGAACCACATTCGTGCCTTAGTAGTGGTTGAAGTTAAGGATGCACATGTGTGGGAAACTGTATTGCATCTGCTTAGCCTTCTTCATTGCTGCTCTCCTAATTTATCTGTAAAGGCTTTTTCTATTTTAATTCTTTTACATTTGTACATCTTGGGAATGATTAAATAAATAAATATCTGACCTGTTAGATAAATGTAAAAATAGCTAATGCTCTTGTGCTGAATGAGTGCAAATACATGTTAGTTTGTTGTGTGAAGCTCTGTGTGATCCAAGTCTAGAAGAAGACTGGAGTGCATGTACAGATGTGCATGAAGACCTGTGTTGAAGGGATGATGATACTGGCTGACCAGAGGGTTGTTTGCCGTCATTCAGAAACATGGAATTTTGTGTTTGTTCAAAACTGAACGTCTCAGAACTGTAATAGCAGTCTTCTGGCCTTCATAGGCTTCAAAAAATACTTTGCACGGGGTTTACATTCTCTAAAGTTTTAGACATGACAGTTATATTTCCAGCATTGCAATTGAGATGAAAATCACAGCAAATTTAAAGAAAAATATGAGATTATTTATTTTATTAAAATTTTCTCTAATGGGTTAACAGAGATTGGCAAACTTTGAAGATTCTCATTTTCTTGCTAGCTCTTAACTTTGCCTTCCTAGTTGTTTGTAGGAGTGTACTAAATGAGTATACATGACCACATTGAGTCTTCACCTATTGCAGATTTTGGTAATGTTTTTTTTTTTCCTGAAGGTCAGTACATGTGAGAAATATAGTTGTGAAGGGTTTTGCTGGTTTTGTTTTTGGGAATTTTTTGTCTGTTTTTTTAATTTTGTTTTTATTTTGTCTTCTTGTTGCTTAAAGACATAGAACTGGTTCAGAGATTCCACGTACAGGCAGACATACACACGCATAAGACACCATGTTCAGTGTATTTCTGTATTTGTGGGCCTTTGCTTTAATTTTCTTGATTTCTTTTTAGCTGATATAGCTCAGAGGTACAGGATAAGCAAATACCCAACTCTGAAACTCTTCCGGAATGGCATGATGATGAAGAGGGAATACAGGGGCCAGAGATCTGTGACAGCAATAGCAGATTACATCAGGCAGCAGAAAAGCAACCCTATTCGGGAGGTCCAGGATTTGGAAGAAATTAGTTCTCTTGATGTAAGTGTTTCAATTTTATTCCCTCTCTGTATTTTTTTTTTCAGTGTTGAATTGTGGAACATAATATATTGGAAGGACATATTTACTTTTTCTTTCCTGGTCAGAAAATTTGAGTATTTTGTGGGTTTTGTAAAACTGAGTGGAAAACCGGATCACTTGCAGTATTAGAAATTAGTCCAATGTAGTCACTTTGAGCTGCACTCACTCCACTACTAAGTTATTTATCTTGTTTTTAAAAATTTGAAAATAATCATATGTTGTATTTGACAAGATACTTCTAATATTCCTCACTGAAGAAATACTCACAAAGAGTCTTCTGAATACTGAAGAGCAAAAAAAGAAACAGTTTCTGCCTTTACTGAATGAATAGCATCTCTGTATTTAATATCTGTAGGGACTAATGACAGTTTTTGATCATTTGATGCAAGTTGTAATTCAGCCTTTGTTTTTACAGCGCAGCAGAAGAAATATTATTGGGTACTTTGAGGAAAAGGACTCTGATAATTACAGAACCTTTGAAAGAGTAGCGAATATTTTGCATGATGATTGTGTGTTCGTCTCTGCCTTTGGGTAAGTTTTGAAATTTCTTGATTTCATTACTTCATTGTTGAAATCCTGTTATTGAGCTCTATATAGTTTAATTAAATGGACTTCTTTGTTATTTTCAGTGCAGCATAACTGAAGAGACTAAACCTTATTAGATAAATACACGGAGGGGATAGAAGGTCAAAACTCTTCCTAGCCTTAACATTTGCTATGAAGTTCAGCTTTAGTTTTCACTTCCTTTTTCTTTTTTTTTAACATTCTTTGTCAGTATAGTTTAAATGGGTGGGTGAATGGTAGACAGATGTGTCCCAAAACCTGAGGTATTAGAGGGAGAAGAAAACAAGTAGGGAAGAGTTTGAAATTGTTTTGGGAAAAAAAAGAAATTTAGGTTTGCAGACTGGGTAACTTTTTTTGCAGCCTCTCAGATTTTTTTTTCCTTAAAACAGTACCATTTTTGAAGATTTCCTTCATTATTGTAGTTGGGTTTTTTTCATTCTTTCTTTTTCTTTTTTTTTTCTTTCTCTTTTCTCTGTAATGAATGTAGTTGCTTACTCATTTCTTATTGATGTTAGAGGAGCAGACCTTTTTCCAAAATATGCTGGGGTTCTTTTCATACAAGTTCTATGTCACTGCACAGTGAAATAGTCTAGAAAGAAAACTGCATTGGTGAGCTACACCATGTAAGTCTAGAAGAAAAACCTATAGGAATTCAAATTTCTCCTTGTACAAATTTACAGTGATATTTTAAAATACTCAGTGGAAGAAGAATAGACTGGGAGTGATTTGCTTTTTAAATAGCATAATAAAATAAAAATCTAGATTCCTTCTGCAGTTTGTAATGTGCCAGCACTGCCCAGTTTGAAGTTGGGCATTAATGTGGTAGCATTGGTTTCCAGTGTACCCACAATTGCAACATCAGGAATTTGCATAGGTTGTGCTAGATTTTATACTGCACAGAGTTGCCTCGAGAGTTCTTTTACTTGGTTGTAGTGGAGAGGAGCAGGGAAACTGAGAGGATGCATCAAGGTAGAAAATGTTTCATCTCTTTGAACAAAACCCATTGTCAGTCACTGATGCCCTTCCAATGTGTCTCTAAAAATAGTGTGGGGATGCGGGAGAGTGTTTGCAAAGTGCAGGAGTGAACGTGGCTTTCCCTTCCTGCTGTCCCCAGTTAGGTAATGCTGTGACTGTACAGCCCTGGCCATGGCTGTTCATCTGTGATCTGTATGTCTGTCAGTCTCATCCCCAATGAGTGCCATTATCTCAAGTGCTTTCTGATGGGAGCATCCATCCTTGTTCTCAGCACAGCCAGTCTGAGTTGCTATTAGAATTTCAAGTGATTTTTTTTTTTTTGCTCCTCATTCAACTTCTCAGTCTTTTCAGAAATAACTTTAAGAACATTAGTAGGATAGCACTACTTTCAGCATTCACTCTCCTGTTATGTGAGTCTGTTCGTCTTTGGTTTGCTGTGTGTCAATTGCATATAAAGAGAAGGAGTTTCCCATCACTCAGTGCTAACACTTGGTTGTTGGGCACTGCTCTTGAAGTAGTTACTATGGGGGCTTTATTTTTATTTTTTGTTCAGATAAAAGCAATAAGCAGACATAGTGGAATGGATCAGAGTTTGTTTATTTGTAACCTGCTCGTGTAAATTCAGATTGCCCAGCAGGTTTATCATTATTCTTTTCTTTCCCTTTCTAGCTAGGAGCTGTTAGTGTTTTAAAGTGCAGCCTTCCCAACAGCAACCCTGGGAGCTAAATGTTTTCACCTCTCAGTAGCTGAGGCTCTTCAGCTTCCTAAAAAACTGTATGTGAAAAGACTTCCAAGGAGATGCTGACTACAGATCAGTGGTTTTTATTCAGATTATATACAGCAAAATCCTTCATGGGGAGCTGGAACTGATCAGTTCAACTCTTCTGACTGAACATCCTAACAGCCCCTGGAAGGGACTTTTGGTTTTGCTATGGACAAAGTTCAACACCTACATGGTTTGGGGAGGTTACATGAGTGGTCATGTTCAAATTTCTCATAAGCTGAAATAAAGCAATCCATTTGACAGAATTAAAATAGCTGCTTGACTAACTTCTGTCAAGGCAGAACTGTCCTGTTATGCCAAAATCACTCTGACTTTAGGTAGTTGTAATAGCTTGTTTAAAAACTCAGTTAATAGTACTTTGTTGCAGATGGTTTTGATACTTAGAACTATTCTTAAATCAACTGGTCCATACAGTTCTATTAAGATCTGAAGTGACCACAGAACAAGATTAATGAAAAAAGACTTGTAATCAGGAGGAGATAGATGAAGGATCTGATGATGAGATTGTTAGAGGTAGATTTTAGAAGTAGAATTAATCTGAAATGTTTGTGAACATGAAAGAGAATGTTCAACAGAAAAAAAAAAGAGTCAAAAATACTTTTATCTTAAGCTATGATGAACTGTGAGTAAATAGTGGAAGAAAGTGATAAATCTGGGAACTGTTTTAAAATTACATTAGCAAGTAAATATGGCAGGGGAGGGTTGTGCGCTTTCTGGAGCTTCACCTTGTATGTTACTGCTTAAAAAAAAAGACAAAATGCAAACTGAAGTGTTTCCATTTTAGTGGTTGTTTTTAAAGGTGTATCTTCAGGCGTTTGGGATTTTCACATCATGTCCCCACTTTATTTGAGTTATCTGAGAAAAAAAATCAGTCATAGCTGCAGCTACTGGAGTGGAACAACACAGAGGAGGACATTTTGGGTTCTACCACGGGGTTACCCTAGAGCATATATTTCATTATGGATTATCATCAGTTTAGCAAGCAGTGATTGGGCAGGTGGCTTCTATGGCTTCACTTTCTTATTCCATGAAGGCTTATTTGGGATGCAAGTGGTTTACCTCAGTGATGGTTGTCACTAGGAAGCCTCATTTCACATTGTGGGGAGAGACATGACAGGAATAAAAGAATGCATTTTAAAACACACCTCTCTAAACTGATGCAAATACTGGTGGTGTACCATACTCTGCAAGGCACTTTCTGTGTGTGATAAGAAAAGGGTAATTGGATCAAAAGAAATCAATAAAACACAAGTACTTTGAGTTAAGCCTTACGATGTCTGTATTTTTCTTGGCACTCTAAATTGTTCAGACCCCTAGAAGATGTAGTTCATTTTGTAGTGAGGTAATTTCAGATCATTTGACTTCTCTTTTTTCTGTCTCCTCCATTGGATGCACAGCTATTCCAACTTGCTTGAGTAAGAGATGAGAATTTTGGGGTACAAACTAGCAGCTTTCAGGGCACTTTGCTGTGATTTGGGGTAAAATATTCCAAAGGCAAGAGAGGAGTTTACTAAGGTGAGGCTGTAAGCCAAATACCAAGGAGGAAGTGTGTGTCTTACACACCTGCTGTATCCCCAGTGGCCAGAAAATGCATGCTGTGTCTTCTCTATAGCTGTGTTCTGGGGTGAAATGGACAGTGGGGCTCACTTGCCATCCATTTTCTCATTGCTTATGCCTGCAGAACACCTGAAAGCCCTTCTCTGTCAGGCTAGAGGAGATACAAATCCTTAGTGCAAACAGTGGGACAGGAAGAGTAAAGGCAAACAAGAATCCACCTTTCTCTTTGCTTCCTTAAGTTCTGGGGTTTTTTTCATTCTCTGATGGTTTCTCTTACCCAAAATTGTCCTGGCAGTTATCCCATGACACTTTGATGCCTTTAGTTCAGGCTTCTGATCTTAGGGATGCATCTTGCTGACTTCCTTTTAATGCCCACTTATCTAGGCAGGCCAAGTTTCTATGGAGACACTTTAGAGTTTACTTTAAAAATGAAGGATTTTAATCTTCAGATTTGAAGGGGAGCAAAAAAGAAGTAAAGAAAGGCTAGCAAATTAAAACATGAATTTTGGTATCTCAGTTATTTTATTTGTCTGTACCAAGACATGCTTACTGGTTGGTTTGTTGTAGGGCAATTTCAAAAGCAGAGAGATTTAGCGGAGACAATGTAATCTACAAGCCACCAGGGGTAAGTGTAACTATGTATTTTATTTTGATTATTGTAATTATATGTGAATACAAACAAATGGAGACTGTATTCAGATCATTCAGTGTGTTACTGCATCTCAGATCTTAGTTTTATTTCATCACTTAATAGTGTGAGAATAGGATCATAGAAATCAGTGTTTCTGAGTCAGTGAAAAAGATCAGTAACACGTGTTACCAGTCATGCACAGAACATAAACCTATCATTTGAAATGTCTGTGTCCAAAAAAAATTAATTTTTTTTTTCCTGAGTATCACAGTCAACAGATCATGTGTATGGATACTGTGTATTCTGTAGAACTCTTAAAAATCCGTGAAGCTGGTACACTTCATGTTTTTCAAAGCAAGTGACAATTACTGTGTATTTTTCTAACTAATACTGACTGTCTTGTGTGCCATAGTCCACAAGGGTTAAGAGCTCTTCTCTTAGCTAAAAAAAAAAATTAATTTAATTAATGCAGGTTAACAAACTCTCATAAACATAGTTTTACTGGAAACAAAAAATTCAGTACAGAAGAAAATCTGCAAGAATTGCTTTATAGAGACATACTATCTAAAAATCTGCTCCTTTCTCAAATTTAGTGTATGAGAAGACCTGCTTACAAAAGAGCAAATAGATGCAAATAGACCTGAGGGGGAAGGGAGTTTCAAAGCATTTTTATTTTTTTCCAGCAACAGAATTTATTAGGTTACCTAATTTATATGGCATTTCTGAAATAAGGTGTGTTTAATCATGGCCACAGCTTGCAAAGTCATGCTTCAATTCATGTTAGCCAAAATTGTAATTAAATTAAAGGATGCTAGCACTGAATTACAAGTTAAAACTACTAGCAAATAAAGCAAAATTATTATTTATTCATATCTCTTTGGCAAAGCAAATGTAAAATACCAGTTTCAAGTCCTGTAGGACATTAGGAGGGGGTTTTGATGAGTCTGTGTAACTATCAGCATGAAGCAGCTCACTGTCTGCATTTAGTTTAGGTTTAGAGATACTATTTCTCAGCCTAGCAGAAATCTGAATAGCCCTTACTTGAAGCATCCCTAATTTGGAAACAAAGTATCTCTCATTCTTTATAAGCTGTCTTAAAAAATAGAGTTGACTGCATAAATTGTCATATGTAATATTTATTTTCCATTTGTACTTTTATCACACAGTTAATAGAAATCTTGCATGCACAAGGTTGAATATTGGCGTAAGATTTGTTTTAAATTATTGTTATTTTATGTTGAGTAGGTAATCTTTGTAGGTAGCAATGTCAATTTTACTGTTTCTTACCCTACTGTATGTTTCTTTTCAACAGGAAAATGCTCCAGATATGGTGTATTTAGGCTCACTAACCAATTTTGATTTGATTTATGCATGGACACAAGATAAATGTGTACCACTAGTTCGAGAAATCACATTTGAAAATGGGGAGGTAAGAACTTCTTCTACTATTCTGCATTTGAGGTTTCTTTCTCAAAACCAAAATGTCTCTTTCAAGGTCCCTAATCCACATCAAAGAGCTTTGTGTGTTTTTGTTTTAGGCAGAAAATGGCAGTCAGATAATGTATTTTCATTCTTTAGGAGCTTTTTGGTTACTCTTGAAATTCACTGGAGGCAGATCTGCAGTAGTTTCAGACACTACCAAAGTAAGAAGTTACAATTACAGAACCATTAAGGGTGGGAGAGGCCTCTGAGGATATTGAGTGCAGCAGTTAAGCCAGCACTGTGCTCAGCACTAAACCTCGTCCCCATGTGCCACATCCACACGTTTTTGGAGCACTGCCAGGGATGGTGATTGTACCACTTCCCTGAGCAGCCTGTACCAGTGCTTCACAGCCCTTTCAGTGTAGAAGTTTTTCCCAATATCCAATCTAAAGCTCCCCTGGTGCGACTTGAGGCCGTTTCCTCTTCTCCTGTCCCTTGTTACCTGGGAGAAGAGACTGACCCCACCTGGCTACAGCCACCTTTCAGGAAGCTGTAGAGAGTGATAAGGTCCACCCTGAGCCTCCTTTTCTCCAGGATAAACAACCCCAGCTCCTTCCCATGATGTTAATGGCAGAAAATTATTACTGTATGAAGCACTTCCAAAGCATTATTTTATAAATAAGCACATTAAATAGTGTCTGACCATGGAACTTGAAATCTTCTGGGAAATGATAATGAAAACTTTGTGGGGTTTTTATTTTAATTCACTGTTAAAGCACTGGTACCTTAATCTTTAGTTTCATGTGTTTTTTCCCATGCTTTTCTTCTTTTGGCTGTAATTTGTCAGGTGGAATTTGGGAGTTTGTTTTTAAACATCTTTTCTTCTCATTAGGATTATTTCTTTCAGGACTTTTTTGTTTTCTTTCATAACTTAGTCTTCTTTCATCCCTTTCCAACTCCGTATTTTGTTTTGTTCTTTGTAAAATAAACAATAAGAAAAAAATTCCTTAGGAAATTATCAAGTTTGTAGCATCTCAAAAGGAGTATTTGTACACAGGCACAGAACCTGCTAGAAAATCTGCCAAGGTTTGTCACAAATTACAGTATGTTGTCCATACTGGATGAGATCAGAGAATCAGTCATGTGATTCATTCACATTTTGCACACTTAGTTCTTTTTATCCTGAATCTGCTGTTCTGGGCACATGCAGTACTTCAGATTTTGTGGCAGAGGGAGGGTCAGGGTGGTTTTTCTCAAGCCAAAGCCATTTTTATTGACTGTTTTCTAGTCAATCCTGTCAACATGTATTGGAAAGTTCTGATAGTAAACAAAACTTAATTCTTCAATTGCAACTCAGTATGTAAAAGATGCCACATGTTAACACCTTCAGAAGTGTGTGGTTGATTGTCAGTGGACTTTTCCCATGGTGAAAGAGGATTCTGAGCCTTGGAAGCCAAGGTTCATCACTGGCAGCTTGTATGAGATTCTGTTGTGGTTTCTCTGGTTGTTCCTGTAACCCCTGACTCCTGTCTGTCTAGGCAGATGGTTACAATTGCAATGGGACATTTAGCCTGGCAAAGTTTGTTTAAAAATTTCAGTGTTGCTGGTATCCAAACAAATTTAAACATGGCAAAATTGAGATGGTTCTGCCTGCTGAGACCAAACTCCAGCTTACCAGATGGACTTGGTTGAAGGGAGAGCAAGAGCCATTTCATGTACCCTGAGTAACTGGCTGCCTACTGACAGGGAAAGTCTTTCCTTCAGCTTACTGCAAATTGAAGATTCTGAAGAAACACTTCTATTTGGTAGCAGAACAAGGCATTGCTGTCTTTCTCAAAAAGCAGTTTTTATGCTGATGTAGAATCAAAGCAGTAGCAGCACTTGCTTGTTATACCAGTTGTGCAAATGAAAGACAACTGTAGGCATTTCTTAGATGATAAATGATTATTTCTTCAATCAGGCTGTAGTGAGTTGAGCTGAGAGAAATCACTTTTGGAGCAAGCAAGTGCTTGCAAGTGTTTGTGTTTTGTTTATGTCTGAGTAAAAGAAAAATCCTGAATCAATTATTCAAGGCAATCCGGTATTTACCTTTCTCTGGGCAGAGATCTTTAAAAACACTAGGCTGGAAGAATGCATTCATATGAGGAACTGAAGCTTCACTTATTTTGGTGCCCTTAAAAAATGGAAGAAATGAGCTTGTGCTTTGTTTTCTGTGCAGGAATTGACAGAAGAAGGCCTTCCTTTTCTCATACTTTTCCACATGAAAGATGACTTGGAGAGTTTAGAGAAATTCCAACAGGAGGTTGCACGGCAGTTAATAGGTGAAAAAGGTTTGTAATAATTCCCACTACTTCTTGGTTTTACTGGTATAATTTTTTTCAGATAACTCAGTGGAGTGGAAGCAAAGGCCAAACAGAATTGTAGCTTTAAAGCTTTTGAGACTGAAGGGCTTTGTGTATTTTTGAGAGTGAGGACCAACTCCTCTGGAAATTATTCAAATAGATGCACAATTTATTAGTAAGTAACTTTCAGAAATCCTTCTTGTCTAAATGATTTAATGTGTTTTGAGAGGGCATTAAACAAAGCTTCAGTTTGTAATATGGAAAGAAAAACACTTTAAGAAAATCTATTATTTTGGTGGTGTTGTTTATTTAGATCTATTATCAGATTTTGCATGTTGTGTCTAATGTCTCCACTTTTTTAATACTTAGGGAAGTGGTTTCAAGTGGGTTTCAAGACAATAATAATTTAAAAATCCTAACATGGGTTTTTGTCTTCTTGAAATGCTAAGGTACAATAAACTTCCTCCACGCTGACTGTGACAAATTCAGGCACCCACTCCTCCACATTCAGAAGACTCCAGCAGACTGCCCTGTCATTGCCATTGATAGCTTCAGGCACATGTATGTCTTCCCAGACTTCAGTGACTTGTCGTAAGTATTTTTCTTGGTGCATTTCAATTTGACAAGAGCAAATGAAAAGCCTCATCCTATAATCAGTACTGTGGTAGGAAGATGAATAAATCTGGGATAGGTAGGGCTGCCTCTGTAGTGTCAGATCCTTAAAGCAGGATGAGCTGGTGTGAAGTCACTGTTTAAATGGAGTTGTATTGCTTTATGCAAGGAAGGAATCTCATATGAAGTTCTGAGATGCTGCTCTTTTCTTTCACAGTTTTGCTATTTTCCATCATGGTTAGGCCTATGGAGCCTGGCATGTTGTTTTTAGTAGTGATCTAGATATCTTAACTTTAAAAGATTAAAAACACTACATGGAATATGAAGTACTTTGTTATTCAGGGAATGCAGCATGTAAGAATTCCCAGCCTGCTGGTTTGATTTTTCCTGCAGTGCAATTCTAGCCTTCCTACATTAGTCTACACCTGGAAAGCTGGCAAAGAAGTGGTTGTGTGGATTTGTGAAATTTTCCATGTGCAACTTGGAAAATGGCCAGTCACTGGCATGTTTATCTGGATAAAGTACTTGACAGCACGGTACCAGGGTGCTTAGATGAAATCTGCTGTGGTGACTCTCATTACCTCAGCCTGACTCTTTGTGGTGCACTGCCTTGGAAGCAGATGCTGTGTCTTCCGTGGATCAGTCAAGGAATGAAGATGTGTAAATGTTCCCTTCAGGGGCTTTCAGCCTGAGACAAGCTCTCTGTCTTTGTCTTCTGGTTGGGTATTAAACTCCAGTTTCTGTCTCAAAGGAAGCAGCTGCTCATACACTGTCTGCTGACTCCTGGCAAGATGTCTAGGCTGGGTATTTCATTTTTCTCAAAAGCAAGGATTCAAAGCTCAGACTTAGCGTGCAGTGTGAATGTAATACCATATCTACTTTTGCCATTCCAGTAGACATTTTTCTGCCTGAGATGTTGACATTTGGGAGAAGAGTTTGAACTTAGCTTCTTTCTGTAATTCTCCACAGGCTTATTTATAAAATGTTGTCTCTGTTTGATGTATCTCGAATAGTGCTTTTCAAATATCTGGAACTGTGTATGTTGGAATCCTTGATAGTGACTATTTTTCTCACTGTTTCTTTGGAAGATTGTATTCACCACACACCCCAGCAAAAAAATAGCAGGATATTTGCATTTTAAAACTACTCTTTTTCTTGTCACTTTTTAACAGCCCTAAAACAAATTAACATCTCGTTTAGAGGTAGTAGAGATGTTTAGACTTTGATGTTATGTTTCTTACACGTTCTGTTTCTGTGAAGCACTGTCAGAATAATAAGAGCTACTTGCTTGATGTGTACCAGTTGTGACTTACGAATGAAGCTGAAAGAGAGATGTCAGGATTGTAGGCAGCTGCCTAATGGCAAATACTCAACCTTACTCTAGGAGGTAGAGCTGATACATAGGAATAGCAAAACACAATTTGGGAACAAGAATAGCTTGGAGCTTGTGGGGCTGTTCTTCTGTGAGTATATGTGGTTTGGATGTTTGATTTGGTTGTTTTTGTTGTTTCTTGGGTGGGTTTGAGTGGTGGCTTTATTTTTTAATAGGTAAAAGCTTAATTCTGAGACTTTCACCTACCACTTCGGTA
Source organism: Petroica traversi (assembly GCA_025920805.1). Lineage (NCBI taxonomy): Eukaryota > Metazoa > Chordata > Aves > Passeriformes > Petroicidae > Petroica > Petroica traversi. The sequence continues at coordinate 9,371,961 of JAHLSL010000056.1, forward strand.
ACCTCTGGACTCTTCTACAAACTGCCCCAGGCTGTCTCTTTTAATCTCAGTGCTGCCACCAGCCACTAGGGTTTGGATATGGCACTTCCAAAGCTGGCCCACTAAAAGATTCCTTCTCTCTTTAGGGAGTTCTTCTGGAGAATAGGCACTTGACAGGTGAATGAGACCATCACTCACTATTTTATCCTCACCCTTTGGCCACTTGGCTCTACTCATCCAGCTGGTCCAGGGTGGAATTACAGCAGGGAGTGGCCAACAGATGGGTTGTAGCTTCTCTGCGAGAACAGGCTGAGCTACATGAGGCTGCAGGCACCAGGTGCCCTTGCTGCACTGGGAGAGGAGAATGTCTCCAGCAATGTGCCTGACCCAGAACAGGGCAGGAGCCCAAGGAGAAGCAGGGACCAGCAAGTCTCTATAACCCAGGCTGGAGTGAACCCCTTTTTCTCCATTGGTAGTAATTAATGATCTGGGATGGGAAGAGGCCCTTAAATCAGTGTAATACTGATTGGTTACAAACATTGCTGTAATGGTACCCTCTGAATCAGTATTTGCTGCATTTTATCCATAGACTTCTATGATGACCTGAAATATTGCTGATAGTTTGTTTGACCATGCTTTCTTCCTCTTTCCTAAACACCTTTTGATGTACTTAAATGTAATTTGATGAAATACTCCCTACAAAGCCTGTGTCCATTCATACATTTAGATTTCATGCATAGTGCTCCTACTATAGTTTTTTATCTCATCTTTAATACTTACTAGATTAACTCCTCACTTTGAGATTTTAGTCAATTTGATGTTTCATGAATAAAACTGGATTCTGTAGTTAAGCACATTTGCTGTGGGTGACAGTAGATGATCTCAGATTAGATTTACATTGATATCCTCTTAGTGCTTATCTGTGGTGTATGTGCAGTTGCTGAGGCAGTAGAGAGCCTTTCAAAGAAGTTTTGTCAATACTGCTCCCCAAGTGTCATTTGTGTCTGTAAGCTGTGCATTTGGAACCTGCTGTTCCCTCTTACATTACGGTTAGTGGGGAGCTGAAGGGAGCTCACAATGAAGTTATTGGCTGGTGCAGCTCTGTGGGAGTTATTGAAAAGATGAAATACTTGCTGTGTTCTCAAGAGACACTGGAAAGAAAAAGAAGCTGGTGGGATACCTTAGCAAACCATGTGGCTCCCTGTCCTCTATTAATCACCTGAAAGTAAGCATAGTTTGCTAGATAAACAGAAGTAGGCTACTCTGAGCAGTGCAATTTAAGCCTCCTGTGTTTGGACTTAACTTGTAGTAAACATGTGGATGTTTCTGTTGAATTTGTTCCAGAGTTCCAGGTAAACTGAAGCAATTTGTACTAGACTTGCATTCTGGAAAATTGCATAGAGAGTTTCATCATGGCCCTGATCCAACTGATGTAGCACCTGGTCAGGTAAGGTTACAACAAATACATTTCATTTGGCCATTTAATAAAGACCTTTTAATTACTCCTTGTCAGAGCTGTACCTTTTAGTATGTTTGTACTTTTCTCTTTCAAAAGATAGAAGTTAAAATCTGTTAAGCATAACATTGCCATTTTTGCTTGGCTCCTCAGCCTTCTTTGGGTAAAGGCAGGGAGAGCATTAGGATTAGTATGGTACCTATTTGCCTTGAATAAGGGAGGAGAATAAGAACATTTATTTTCTCCACTGAAAAAGGAGATCTTGGGCTTGAATGACTGTTCTGACTTCATAGAGCAGCTCTTAGGTTCTCCTGTGACTTCAGTGAAAAAGCTGATAATCCATCATTGCTGCATTCTTTCCCACACACCACACTAGTTGAGGGTGCTTCTAAGGGGAAAGAGCAATTGATTGAATGTTTTATATATTTGCCAATGCAAGCAGGAGGCAAATTATTAGAGCATCAAGAAAGGATGGGTAAGCAGTACTATTACTGCCTTGTTGCTTCTCTTAATGTGGTTGACAAACAGCATTAGCAGTGCTCACAGGCTGCACTTGTCAGTTTGATTTCCTCATGGTTCTGCTCAAAGGTTGTCATGTTGTGTAATTACATGCCTGGAAGTCACTTCTAGGGTCTCTTCAGGAACACAACTGCTAGATCCTTCTCCAAACAAGAGTCACAAGTCAGTGTTGGAAAAGAAAGGACATGACCAGCCCCAAGTCACCCCAGTCTTCTAATGATGCCTCAATCAGCCTCGTCTCTTCCTGATACACCCTCAGCTCACATGCTTGAGGTCCTGCTAAAAAGTGCAAAAGTAACTCTCAGGGAACACTTTCACTACCTTGGGCACCCTCCAAAGAAAGCACCGTTTTTAAACACTTCTTTCAAGTTATACATTGTGTTGTCCAGGATCAAAGGCCACTTTGGTCCCAGAGGAGCCCTGGTGCCCTTGTGCTGGGGAGCCTGGGGCCATTCCATGGCTGAGGGACAGAAACTATTTATAGCTACAGGCTCCTTTTCCTGCTCATCCGTGGGATGTGGTAAGGATGGCACTGCCCTAAGTCGGTTGAGTGCAGTCTCCTGTTTCCCTGCTCAAAAGATTTAGAAGTGTGAAAGCCCTGGAGGGCTGTCCTTGGCCAGGAGAATGATTGCTTTTGAATGTTGTCATGACTGGCTGTGAAAACACGTGGGCTGAATTGTCTCAGCAGTAATTCATTTGACTCGTAGTTCCCTGTGTTTCTCAGGAATTCATTGAGCAACCAAAATCCAGGTCATCAGGAGGAGGGGCAGAAACAAGGGCTGGAGACTGAGGCATGGGCCAGGCACTTGCCCTGAGGAGGAAGCTTGGCCAGGGAAGGAGGAAGCCTGTGGAGTCCTTGGATCCTGCTGCCTGCCCGTCTGGGCACAGGCACAGGACCCAGAGCTGCAGGCTTGCTCTCACCTCATTTCTGCCTTGAGAAATGCACACAGAACCTGGGATGTTTATGTTCCCATCTCTGTATGGCATCCTGCCATCTTGTGGAAGATGTGGATGCAATGGAAATAAATACTGGCCTCAACTTAACTGGAGGCTGCTGTTGTGGGCCACCTATGCCCCTTGAATTGCATGTATTTTTGTATGGGGTGTTTGCTTTCAGTTTCCATGGAAAAGTAATTCAAAAATACTTTTGCAGTGATGTCACTTTTGCCCTGGTATATCTCATAAAACCCATGCACATACAACTGGAATACCCCCAAAGCTAGTGGTAGAGTCAAGCAAATACACAGTGGGGTGCATTTGAAATACTTCTGGGTGACTTGTACAGAAATTCATGTGATGGCTGTTACCCTTGGGACCTTACAACAAAAGGAATATCCTTAAGTGGAGGTGCTTCATTAATGTTTGTGGTTTTGTGTGTGTGTTCCACCTACTTGGGACTTGAAACATGCCTTCCAAAAATCCCCCAAACTCTATTTGTGAGCATGCTGGACATTTTTGCACTCCCATAATGCTAGAAATTCATTTAATGGAAATGAATGATTATTAGTCTAACGAACAATTCTACTGTTTGTTCTGTTTTTCAGCCAATTCAGGATTTAGCAAGCAGCCCACCAGAGAGCTCATTCCAGAAACTGGCACCCAGTGAACATAGGTACACCTTATTGAGGGAAAAAGATGAACTTTAAAAAACTTGAAATAATCTTGCAAGCCTTTCAGACAGCAGCATTGACTTCTGTGTGGTGGAAATAGTAAACCTATATTTTCATAATTCTATGTGTATTTTTATTTTGAATAAACTGAAAAATAATTTTTTTCTCCCCAGGCTTGTAAATACATTTGTTTGGTGGGTCATTCTGCACAGCATCTTTCAAACAGTACATTCTTAATGCTCTAGTAAATATCAGAGACCCATCCAGACTCTTGATCTAACTCTGTAAAACTTTTATAATCCAAATGAAGGTATCCTTGCCAGAGACATGCTGTTAACTTGCACTATCCCATTAAATAGGACTTTTGGGTTGTTTTCTGTGTAACCTTGGTAGTATGTGCTTTTTCTTCTTCTGTGAACAGCTATCCTGGTAATCTATTTCTTTGTCACATTTTTCTCCAACTTAAGAGGGTCTTCTATTCTGGATACTTGGGAGGGGAATAAATTAAAGTTTTACAGAATCTCGTGTGGTGCTTTACTGGCTGCAAATGTCCAAGCAATTAAACAATCTTGAATATTAAAATACCAAGTGAGGAGAGGAAAAGTTCTGATGATAATGGCTGTATTTGGAATGAAGGGGCTGTACTGACCTCTCTGAATTCCTGGAACTAAGATTGTTACGCTGCCCACGTGGTTGCGGTGAAAGGACAGGAATGTTAAAAACCTTTCAAAATAAGAGAGGACTGGCATCTGAGTTTGTCACTCCTAAATTTTTATCTGTATGTATGTTACCATTACTCTCTGGGGTTTTGTTTTCTTTTTCCTTCTGGGTCCCTGCCTTCCTGGCAGACCCTGTTCAAACAACCATTGCAAATTTCCTGTTCCTCTTTGCCTGGCTTGTACCTTACTTATTGTGTAGTCCTTGAATTCTGCTCTGAAGAAGGAATTACCACTTTCTTTGTAGGCTTTCTGTTATGGGCTTTTCCCAATGAACCTTCAAGCTGCTGCATGAGATGAATGTATAGAAAGTGTAAGATGGCAGAATATCTGTTGATTTGTGCTGCATTGCTGGAGATGAATTAGTACTGGATTTGTACAGTGCAGTTACTGCAGCGTGAGGGTCTCTGGCTTGGGCCTCAGGGTTTTGTGTCCATGGAAGCAGGTTTGGTCCCTGGCCAGGGGAACACTGGGTTTGGCTTTACTTAGGAAAGCACCCCAACCTGTGCAGTCACTGCTCAGGACCCTTGTACGACTCAGTTTGGTGCCACTGGCTCAGGTATTGACGGAGCACTTACAGGGTCCTGTGCAGCTGTGGCAAAAGCTGATCCCAGGACAGGTTCCTGACTCAAGCCCCTGCAGGACCAGGCACAGCAGATTTCTAGGGAGCATTTTTGAGGACAGAGTACTGCACTAAGCTGCAGCTGCAGGGTTGGGAGCTGAAATGGTATTGCAGGGTTTTATTTACAGCTATACCATTTTGATGGTTTTGTGAATCTGCATTTTGGAGTGTACATAAAATGCTTGAAAGCAAGGTCTTCTCCTGCCCTATTCTCCATCTCATCACAAATCAAGCATTTTTGACAGCTGAGTCATACTGTCTTCTAGCTGGCATCAGAAGATGTCAGTAGGGTGTGGTTTTGTTGTCTGCAGGAGGTGCTACACAACTTCTGGAGGAGTTCTGGCACCTGAAATTTTAGTCAATTCCTACTTGATGCCTGCAAGTACTTACCTTACTCCTCTGAGGCTCCTATTTTTCCTTGGGATTCTTGGAGGAATGGGATTTATAGTTGCTGGTTGGTGGAAGATGTGTAAACTTCTCTTTCTGAAGAGAGAGGTCCATCATCCACGCAGCAGTCCAGTGGCTGGTGCTTTCAGCTAAAAAGTGAAAGAGATGAACCACCTCTGCCATTCCTTAATCCAAGTTTGCTTTTGAGGGTAAGGACTTGTTCCCAGAGCTTTGGCATCCCAGCACTAGGCTGACAGATGTAGCAGTTTCATGACAGATTCACGCTCAGGTACCTTTAGTGTGCAGTCACTGGAGTTGGAATTGATTCTCCTGGGTTCTTGATGACCACTGACCCAGCTGCTCAAGTGCCTTTTCTCTTTGCAGACAGGAGGTTAAACAACTGAAGCTGAGCTGGGCTTGCCTGTTGTGCTGCTGAGGGGCACTTGAGCTTTTACCTGGTGATACAAAGAATTTGCCTGGAAAGAGCCAAGTGCTTGTCAAGATCCAAGCTGTGTTTCAAATTGAGCCCTTCCACTCTGATCATCTGCAGCTGTAGTTTTAACCATTTGGTGCTCAGCTTCCCACTCCCTTTAACACTTCTCACAGCTTTTCTGGGAGAAATTGTCAAAAATATTGGTGTTATCCCCTTAGGGAACAGAACCATTCCAAATTTTTCAACTGAACTTGAGTCCATTTCTGAGCTATCATGTGTGTACAAGTTACTGGATGCACGTGACATTTTAGGAACTTGTATTCATTTCAGTCAATGTAAATAGTTCCATAGCTGAAGTGTGTGTTTGGGAACTCATTACAGGGCTCTTAAATCTTGGTATTGCAATTATTTTAATAGTATAAAATTTGGGAGGGATTAATCTTTTAGATGCTGAAAGGAATTAACCCCGATGTTCTCAGTAAATGCTCCAACCAGTCTTGTAGGCAAAAACTTTTATTTGGTCTGAAAGAATTATTTATATCTTACAATTCTTCTGACTAACATGCCTAGCAATTTAATTGCTAGTTTGGTTACTCAGATGCTGATGATGTTTCTTCACATATGTAAATAACCCACCTATTTTAAAATATCATAGCTTAAGTAACAGTCTCCCACATCTGGTGTGTACACAATGATTTCAAATTGCTTCTGCCATGACACAAGAGGGAAGGAATAGTTTTTGTGTTAGACATTCCATAAAATGAGAGCACACCAGGATGAATTTGTATAAGCTGGGGCAGGAATTCCATCTTAGGAATTTAGATTGTCCTGGCATTATTCCAGCTTGGGGGGGAGAGGATGGAGTCCACAACATGGCCAATGTGGCTGTTGTCATACAAATGCCTGAGGTTTCACAGTATACAGCAGGAAAGCAGAGATAGCTCTTGAAAATCACACAAAGGATCAACCATGGTTTCTGATTAAGAACACTTATTTTTCTTAGTGTCTTCCTTTAAACATAGAAAATAAATATCACAGGAATGAACAGCCTTGGTATGAAGTTGTTACAAGCTCATTAACTGTGTTTACATTAGAAGTAGATGCGTTGAAAGGAAAGGGCTTTTTGCCTGTCAGAAGCAAATGAGCTGAATTACTCAGGTCATGTTTTGCACTCCAGCTGATTTTACCAGTGCAGGCACCGAGGTTTCAACACATGCAATTTTGACAATGTCTGCGATTACTTGTGAAAACTATTCTTGCACACGTTGTTTCCCTGAATCTCAGACCTACTTAAAATAGACATAATGCTCTGGCTGATAGCAATTTCAGTATTTTAAAAGTAATAAGGAAGAACTGCTCAGAAGAAGTTATTTGTGCTGTAACTAACAGTTGCTTACAATGTCTCTAGGCACAAAACCCCATTATCTGTCATTAGCAGACAGTGATTTCCAGTGATGATATCAAAGCAGTGGTTATTGAAAGGAAGCTCTTTCCATAGTACACTTCCCTGGAGAGTGCTCCCTGCTAGGGAGCCCTGTCTCAACACTGACTCCAGTGTGCACCTAAGAAAACAACTCAAGCAGAGTTCAGGATGAATTGACCAATATAAAAACTTTAAAAAGTGGCTTCCCAACCTCAATTTCTTTCCCCCAAACAGTAGCAGCAGTAGTGTGGGAAGTGTCCTGGAAGGCTGGAGGTAGGACCAGGTGCCAAACAATAGGTTATGTATAATTGGACAATTATATGACTATAACAACACATTAACACTTCTGTATTTAACAGAGGAAGCTCCAGAAGCAAAAGGCTGCTTAAGGAGGGTAAGATAACAGCTGTCCACTATAAAAGGCGAGCAAAAGCACTGCCAGCATCTCACCCCATAGAAGCTCCACAGCATGTCCCAGAATCCTGAAGAGGCTGAGCAGCTATTGTGCAGGGTGGGTGGAAGCACAAGTTTTGGCACTGGGGAGTAATGCAAGAGTGCAGCTGCCCAGACAAGGGTGGTTCATGCCGTGAGCTGTCCCAGGCTGGCATTTCCAAGCCCATCCCAGCCTGTGGAGGGAGTGGGCCTGGCTGCAGCTCTGCCTTCCAGGGAAGCTGCTCAGCTCTCCCACCAGGGCACTCAGCTCCAGGAGAAGCAAGGGCAATATCTTGCAGTAAGTGCTGCTTCAGCAATGTGAGACTTTAGGTTCAGAGTGCCAGAGCTCGGCCCTTCAGCCTGTATGGTGTTCTCAGGACAAGCCAAGGAGCTGAACAGCTTTGGAAAATTATCACCCTCCAGCAGCAGTGCTGCAGGGTTGCTGCTTAGATTGTTTCATTCATAACTACACTTTGATCAAGGTGAGCAATTTACACTTAAAAAAAGATGCATGGAAAGAGGAGAAGCTGCTTCCAGTGCTGATCTGACATGGCTGATGGAGGCAGATTTGATATATACATAAGCTTTTTCCACTTTGCTTACCCACCATTCTCAACTTTTCCTGCAATTCCCCAGGATATGACTGACTATGCCTGTTTAATAGTGCACAGGGAAGCCTGTGCTGTCATAGAAAAGCTGAGAATCCAGATAAATGAAAGTAAATTTAAAATACTATAAGTGTTAAAGAATGATGACATTTATTTCCTTTTCTTTGGAGCACTGCAGTAAAAGCTGCAGCTTCTCATTGCATCCATGAGAAAGCACAAGGATTTTCCCAGTATCTCTTTGCATTGTCTGCAAGACACTTTGTGCAAATTTGGCATGAAGCACCTGTCACCCATCATTACAGCTGTGAATATAGCTTACCTAAGAATTATGTAATTAAAAGTTATCCATATAATTTTCAAAGGACTGATGTCACCATGTCTGAAAAGAGAAATTCTGACACGAGTGTTTCAGCGCTCCCAAGGAACAGAACTGTCATCAAAATTCACACAACTCAGCCTTGTATATGAAGTCTGCAAAGGCTGCAAGTCTGTCATTACATGGCTATTACACTGTTGTTCCTGGCCATAATGAATCTCTGTACTTCAGCTGGAATTTTTGGCACTTTGGTGAGAACGCTCTGGACAGTCGGAAGAGATCTGCTCAATCATTTTTCGTTTTTTTCTTTGTATCAATTTTCCACCTGTGAAGCCCAAAATCCCACCACCAAGTGCAGCTGCAATTCCTGCTACTTTGAAGCCTGCAAGGAGACCAATAGGACCTCCCACCACTCCACCAATGACTGCACCTGCCACAGGCAGAGCTGCCAGCTTGTATTTTGCAGCCTGTAAAGGAAAAAAAAAAATAGTTAGAATACTTGCCTGTGGCGATGTGCATTTTCTCCTCACTGCTCTTTGCAATGACATGAATGCTCAGTGATAAATACACTTTACAAATTAGTATTAAAAAAAACTATGACAGAACGTGCTAAAACCAATTCAGAGTCAGCTGTCTTGTGCATGCAGTTGTGAACCAGGTCCTTTCACGTGGTTCTGGGCTGCTGTGTACCCTGAGTGTTACCTGGTCACCGTCATCAAATCAGAAACTGAGAAAATGCTCAGAGTTTTCAGTGATGGGCCTGACTCCAGCTTTGGGGGTTATTTGGCAACTGACATGGAACAGGATGGAAATGACAGGTTATCATCAGCCTCTTGTTTAATGTTTATGTGATTCTTGTGAGCCAGTTACCGACTGCACTTGTCTTTGCAGGTAAACCAAAGTAACCATCAGAACAGTGTTTAAAAAGGCCCCCTCCAAATTAAATAATTGTATTTTTTAGCAGCCTGGATGTGGCAGAAAATTACAAGAGAGATTGATTTTTTTTTCCCCTGCTACCTGTGGGTCATTTCTTCCTTATTTCCTTAATTGCTGGGTCCCTCAGCATTAAAGAAGGCAGATCAATGGGGTTAATACAGAGGGTGGCTGGGAGGCAGAGCACCATTGATTCACCAGCAGGAGCAGATCCCTACCTTCGCCAAGTTTTTGGTTCCCTCTTCAACATTCGCAGCAGCACTGTTGACATGGTCTTCAATCCTGTCAATCTTCTCCTGCTGGGACTAGATGCAAAGGAATTATGAGTGAGGGAGCCTGCTGAGAAGCAGCAGTGAGCCAATACACACCATTTTAATGCCTGTAATCAGGGCCCCACAGCAGCTTTCATCTGCACCCAGCAGCCTTAGTGGTGCTCCATGATTAGCATCTGATAAACTCTGCTGAAACTACAGACCTGCTTTAAAAAAATCTAAACTATTAAGTAATAATATGGGGTGGATATTAGACAATGACTTGCTGCAGTTAGAGAAAACAATCCAAAACATTATTTCTAAATCTTTTCTACGGATAGAGGAATTCACATTCCAAAAGGAAAAATAATCTAAAGTAGCCTGTTTTGTTTCCTTGTGAGTCTCCCGTTCAAAAAAAATTTCTATAAAATGTATTTATAAGATCAGTACTAACTCCAATATACAAAGCTGCCTCAAGAAATCTAAGGAGAAGTGTTTAATTATGACATTATAGAACAATTACTTCAGAAATAGCAACAGCATGGAAAATATTCTTGGTGTTGCTCTGTATTTCACTGTTTGATTTTACAAAACCATTCCATCCTTTCTCCAAATGCAGTCTATCAGGTTCCCCTGCAGTCTCTCCCAGGGAACAGTGGAGCAGAAGATAAAGGAGTCTGTGAGTCTGTTTGTTCTTATTTTAATCTCAGCAGTACACAGGCTGTTTTATGTCACAGAATAATGAGATGGCTGATGTTCAGCTTAAAGTAAAAGGCATTCTGAACTTATTGCCTCTTTCTAATTCAGAAACTGCTGAGTATACCAGCTCTGGTATTCATCTGCTATGCAGTCCAGCCACCTTAGATGCTTGCTATTACATCTAATGATGGTTAAGTGCAAAATCCAGGAAGTCCTGGGAGCAAGACCTCTTCCTTTAAGCTTCAGAATAGTGAATGAACATTTTTGCAGTCCCTCTCCAGGCTAATGGTTCTTACTTAGTTTTTTTTGTACAGATGAAGCTGAAAGGATAAAAGCTAGGTTATTTATCCCTACTAACCCAATGGCAAGGACATTAAAGAACTCTCTAGGAGACAGAAATTGCGCGTTTAAATTCCCTGTGGCACAGGAAGGACTAAACATTGGGAACCAACATTTTGGCAGTGCTGGGAGAGCAGGGAAAGGGCATGATAAAGGTGAGGATTTTTCTAGCACTCCTGATGGAGAAAAGGTACCTGACAAACACAGCCCCTGTGCAGTGAGGCTGTCACCACCATTACAATTAGAAATTGCAAAAACAAACAGGACCTGGTAGAAGTCTGCAGTCAACACTGCAGAACTTCTGCTAAGGTTCAGCTTGTGGCTCCCAAGAACTTGGGAGCAGCTCCCAGCACCAGTGCTGAAAGAGGAGACTGCTGCCTCCTCAAAGTGTGACCTTGGCAGAGCCTGAATCACAGGAGAGACACATCCTCAGCTTCTTTTGTCCCCATGTGGGAGTTACCCATGCATCGTGTTTTGGAGACTCCATAGGGCTGAATGCAAAGTTTATACTTACACAGACTAAGAGAGAAAACTCAGTCACCAACTGGCTGAGCTCAATCAAGTCCTGCAAATAAAAAAACAAAGTTATTTTGTGACAGTTGCTAAAACCAAGAGAACCAACATGGTATGGAGGGAGTTCCAACATACCCCTTCTAAACTTTCCCAGGACTCAGCTGCATTTTCTTCCTGAGGTATTTCCGGAAGGCGGGAGTAGATCTGGATCAAACTTTGGGAGCCATCCTTCACTTCTGTGTTATTTAAAGTTTCTGAATGAGAAACACGATGTTTATAAATAAATGCACTGAACCAGGATGCAGGTGGTGTGGAGACTTTCTCACTCCTGAAGTCTCTTAAGGGTAACTGATACTTAACCTAATTCAAGCCAAGCAATAGCCCCAAAAATGATCATACAAGGAGAAGTCTTACAGCACTACACAGTTTCTTAAAAGGATGTTACTGACAAAGAAATAGATTGATTTCTACCATCACATTTCACAACCAGTCCTGAAGTGATACTAAATTATACTCCTGAATTCAAGGTACTTTTATTCACTTTGTATCGACCAGGCTGAGAAAACTGAGCTTGGGACAAAAACTTTACCTACGACACACAAAAACACCGTGTTCCCAAAACTGAACAAAGAGTTACTCAATTATATGATTGATTATCATGCTACTGGTTTGATTTTCAGCCATTGGGAACTAAAAGAAGCTTTCAAAGCAAAAGCAGTGAAACCCAAGTAATGTTGTGCCCAGCATTCCATGCTGGATCGGTTGGCTACTGTGAGGATGGCAGACAGTTGCAGCTCAGTGCTGTACAGGAGATATTCTCAAGTGTGTTCCTCCCTAACTCACCAGGACTGAATGCAGAAGACACAAGGACAAATGGTGTTTAAAAATGGGGAATTATAAGCACACACACCTCCTCCAGTCAGAGCCCACTCTGGAGCTACTGCGGATGTCGTGGACATGCCTGTAATTGTGGGCAACAAACTGAGTGGCAATAAAGAAAAATAACAAGTTTGGCTTGCCAATAAAAGGACTGAGGAAGAGCTTGGGAGTCTGAAAGGCAGACTGGAGAATGTGTGTATGTAAACACAGTGCAAAGATCATCTCAGTACAAACAAATTTCTGGAGGGAGATCGCTCCTTCAGTAGGACACTGGTGTTTCCTTCCTTGGGAAGGCAGTCCCAAGGGAAAGCTTATTATGGGAAAGGCTGGTTAGATATGTCTAACATTACTGAAGTGTAAATATTGTATTAAAATCTTTAGAAACAATGATTGTGCCAAGGTACAATAATAATATTATATAACTGTTACAACAACAGATATGATCAATGGAAAACAAATAAACACAATAATATTCATTAAAAATCAGTAACGGTGCATGCTTTTTCATGGAGTTAATTTAAGATAAAATAAAAATGATACATTTTCATAAAATTTGTCCATTTCTCAACATTTTTATCCCAATATCTCAAAATAGATTAAGGACCCAATCTTCCTACTCTCAGCTCAGTAGAAATCTAACATCAGTGAAGTTGATAATTACTAAGTAAGCAGAGTAACAAGAATGCAGTAAGCAATTTGGGGGCTTAATCTGGGCTTGTTTTTTCTTCTAATTATTATTAACCCTTTTCCTTTAAGAATCCAGACATGGAAGGCACTTCATGTTCTACAATCATCACCTGTTCTTCCAGAACATATTTTTGATTTATAACCTCAGATTAATTCATGTTGTCTGTTCAGTTCTAAAACATTGCTTTCCCCTTTTCAATGTAATTAATTTTATACCCAAATGTGTGCATTTTTTGAGAAACCTGTTCTGCGACATACTCTGATATTTATCAGTGGTTTTGAGGATTTTATTTAATTTCAGTCCTACACAATCCTATTTCAAAATCAAGTTTCTTCTGCCCAGAAGTTTCTTCTGCCTACTCTTCCCTATTCAGCCACATGCATGCTAAATTGATTAAAATTAAAGTATTCATAATTCAAAGTCAAAATAAAAACCTCACTAAGCAAAACTGCCTCCTCCCAAGACCTTGCTCTAGGTCTGTTCCTAACAATCTACACTGACTTTCTGTAGAAGAGCATATCCTTCAAAGTGTATAAATGATACCAAAGTTTTACATGACACACATTCCAGAGAAATTAAAACTGTAAGTAGGTTTACATGTTATCATTTTGTCATAAATAAAAATCAGTGAGAAAAAAATTCCTCACGGAAGTCCTTATTCACTTTAAAAAACTAAGGTAAAGAACAAGAAGGGTAAGAGGTGGTCACATTTGGGCTGAAAGTATGAGTAAGAAATTTATATTCACTTCTTCACTTTTTATCAAGTCTAACCAATTTTAATAGACTGGAGAATGGAAGTGACTCTACCAGTTTATACAGCATCTCCACAGAAATACAATAACACAAAACACTTCTGCAGATTTCACAGAGGAGCTTTACATCTCATTACACATGAGATAAAAATCTAATGCTCTGGAAGATTCAATATGTTGCTTAAAAGATTTTAGTATTTTAAGAGTGGAGTCTCACCTTTTGTTAATATTTGTTTAATATGCAATTAAATTCCATTTCTATTGGCCCTCAGTTGAGGATATCATATCACTGACATGCCTTCTAAATGGGTGATTTGAATTTGTAAACTCCTTCCTTCTCTACCAGATGGGAAGTAACATGCTACAAAGAACGGGCATGTATTGAACCTCCTTTGATTAATATCAACAGCCAAGGTTTGCTTTCAGGACTGCAGCCTCTAAGCACAAAAGAATAGGCAATATACTGTGTCTGGGTTAGCAATTCAACAGGGCTGCTTGCACAGGCAGGCAAACTTGGAAAAAATCTATTTAACTGTATTTAGTTGTCTTCCTGTCTGTCTATTTCAGTTTAAATGGGGTGAATTATTTCCACATTCCTGAGTGGACTTGCAGATGCCTGTCATTCCAGTAATATTTTTTCTGTTCTTCTCATCCCCATCTTTCTGATCAATTTATTGTCCTTCTACTCAATGGCCTCTGCACTTCAAGGGTATTCCAGATTTCAGAAGCAGTTCTGTTCTTCGAAATTAAACTCTAGTTCCCATTTGTCACCTATGTAATTGAGTAAAAAAGAAAAACAAGGCCTTTCCAATGAAATACTGGAATGTACTGCAGAAAGCCACCAAGAGAAGAGATACCTTAAATTTAGTTCTGATCATAACAGAGAAGAGCTCACAAAGAGACTGAAAGTAATGGCTAATATATAGAGAGGGAATCACTGAATACTGAAGACAATGAGCTCCCCACAAAAGAGATGTCAACAAATTGGGTAAAATGATTCATAGAAATTATGCGGAAGAATTTCCTAAAAGATAAAGCACTGAGAATTGCTGGCAGACACTAAAAATTAGGCTATGGTGAAGATAACACCAAATTGTCCTGATGCAGAGGAAGATATTTATGGCTTCAGCAAGAACTCTTCAAGTCCCTGGATATCAAGAATTTGACACACAATATGAATGCAAAGAAACTGATTTACACTCTTCTTTCTCATCAGTTACCAAGTTAAAATGCTACAGGAAGAGATGTTCTTCTTTACCCAGAGACTTGCACCTCCTTTCCACGTATTTCAGCAATCCTGTATTACACTATCTGTCATATAAAAATCTTCTTGGTATTTCTTCACTAATTCAATGGAAATGGTCAAAATGATTCCTTGCATGCTATCAGGTGATATGCAGGGGTGAAAAAAGAAGCCAAGCCACCTTGAAACATGAATGTGAGTATTCTGCTTCCTAGGAACTATTTCAAGATGCAAGGCTACAGGATCTTTCTTATGGAAGATTATAGATATTTAATTGTTTAAGATACTTAAGCATTTTCTGCTTATCAAAATTCAGTCTCAGGGCATGACAAAAGTGTGGTGTAGGGAAAGAAATCTACTTCTTCATTAACAATACTCTTTAACTGAAATCTCATTTGTTTACTTCATTTATATACAATGCACACTGGATATAACGACAGAGATACAATTAAAAAAGAAATTAATTCTACTACCTTGACCTAGAGTTGCAGATCTGGTTAAGGAGGCATCCTCCTGTCCTTTGAGTTGCCTTTTAAGTTCTTCTGCAGATTCAGAATGCAGCTGCAGGAAGTCCTTAATGGCAGCTGAAGCTTCCTCTTTAATGGGATTTATCATTCTCTGCAGAATTGGGATGTCTTCCTGCCGGACTCGCAAACAGAGTTTCTCCATCTCTCTCATGTTGGCACGGAGTTGCTGCAAGAGCAGTAAGAGTTATTTTGTAACTCACTGGGTCAGAACACCAGACACCTTCAGTGCCTGGTAAGCACCTATCATCTTTATGGTCAAAGGAAAAACATTTTTGAAGCCCTTCCCACTACTATTTTGATTTTTCTGGCTGTCAATTTTGTACTTTATTCGCTTCTCCGAGTCAGTTTGTTTTATCTGGGGTTTCAATTAAAGTTTTTAACTAATTAATCACTGTGTAATTGCTAAAGTTATTTCTATTGCTCTGGTCAATTTAGGCCTTTGCAAAAAAAACCCAAAAAAACCAAAACTTATTTACATAAGTTGCAATAAATTGCAATAACATCCAAATAAAGTAAGTGACTGCTTCTTAAAATTTGATTTTTCATAATAATAAGAGACTGTGGTGATCACAGGACCTCAGGATACAGTCATTCATAAACCCCAACTATCCCAAACTTTCACTTTCATTTTGTGAAGACAACTTCAGGGACAAAGGAGAAGGATTACTTTTTCCTTTTAATTTTTTTTTCCAGATGAAGGACAAATATATTTGTTTGATTGGAATATCAAATTTAATAAAACATATAAATACTTCTTTAGTTACGAGACTTCTAAGAAGATATAAACTTTTCACAACTAGCAAGAAAAGTATGTGTGCAGGCATTTCCCACAAGATAAATTTCTTTCTACCTTAAAAATAAAGGGTTTTTTTATTGTCTGGGTTTTTAAAATGCACACAGTTTTTCTCTTCCTATAAATGAAAAGAAGAAATTCACAGTTTAAATTACACCACTTACTGTTTTAGGTCAGAGTTTTTATCTAATTGTAAAAAAAAGACTGTAATAAAAATATATTCTCTATATTACTTTACAGTGATACAATAAATTCTATTCTTTTGTCACACTATTTACCAATTGCTTTGAATATCCTTCTCACAACAGAAGAAGAGAATGGACTGACACCAATGAGTGGTCAGAAACAGAAAAGTTTTCTTCCAGAATACAAACCAGGTACAGGTAATGCCTTAGAAAGGACAAACAGCCTAACTGGAAAAGCAAGAACTAGACGGAACTAACCTTATTTATATACACTTGTGGAATTAATTGCTTTTAGTATTTATGAAAAAAATAGTGGAATATATAATTAGAGAAGAAGGAAGGAAATTATTCAACACCATGTTGAAGCAACATTGCACAAGCTTCCGAAGAAAGAACTATTGATTTGTTACAATCATGTGTCAAATTACTAAGATTAGATTAGATTATATTGTATGCTTAAATTAAGAGTACTATTAGCCAAATTAGGCTGCATTATTCAAGACTAACCTCAGGTAAAACCACTGATTGACAATTAAATAAAAGGGAGATACAAAAAACCCCTGCAACTTTGGAAGACGCTGACTTGAATTGGAAACATGGTAGCCTGTAACTTTCCTCATACATTTCTCAGGTCAGCCTACCTCGCCCTTCCTGGCATCTTCCCCCCATGGCCTGCCCCTAAGTACTGAAAAAAGGAGAATGCCACCACTTTCATAGTGCACCATGTGCCAAAATTCTTGCTTTATAGAATACCGGAATTTTATTTAAGAAACAAAGTGGGACTACCTAGACACAACACTCAATCATCTAGTTTCTTAGAAATTTATGCAAGGGACTGAGGTTGATCATGATGTTTTATTTCAGGAAAGAAAATTTATTATCCTGTCTTTGGCCACAATGGAGACAAAAAAAAAAAAAAAAAAAGACACGTCAAACAAAAACTTGTGAAACAGTGAGTTTGGGGTATGATAACAATGGTTCCTCAGCACCTTCTTTTAAAGAAAAATAATTCTGCAGGTGAAATTGAATTAAAATGTGTTTCTACTTGGGATCTGTACAGCACAACACAGCTGGCTGATAGGAGTCTGCACAGATCCTGAACAGAAGCTTCAAGAGCTATGAAGTGTCACCCCAAGGAATGGCTAAACCAGATCCTCACTTCCACTGCTCATTATTACCTTGCTGATCAAAGAAGTATTTCTGATCAAGATGATGGAAATATGAGATGATGATATTTGCCTGTTTAGTGAAATTTAATTTTAGTAGCTCTTCCTTTGTGGCTTTGAAGAGAGGACTCTTGTTCCACTTACTGTCAATGAAACAGAGGGTGAATGAATTCAGCCTAGCAAGAAAGTTCAGTCCTGCTGCGAGGAGAGACATCCCAGGAGCTCCCCAGAGTGTAACATCATAAATGTTATGGATATGCAAATGACTGGGACTTCTTCTCATAATAATTTTAAGAACACTGAGTTTAATTTCTAGGTAGAGCATAAAAGTTTATCACTCTCATCCCAACTGTTTGCATTTTAAAACCAAGCTTAGTTAGTGAGGAAGGTAATACAAAGTTCTTTTCATTTGTGGGGACTCTTAAGTTTCAAACTCTTCAAATTCAACCCAAAAAACACAGAATTTTTCTTTATAATAATTGAAATATTGGTCCATTAACTTCCAAAACCAAACAAACATCTTTGTTTTAAACGGCTTTCTCACAAAAACTGTGGGAAAACAGAACTGGTGAAAACCTTGGAAGTTATCCCTTCAGTGCAGGATCTGCTGTCCCTGTATCATTTCTGTCAGTTGTTTATCTAATCTGGTCTTACAAGGACTTCTTCATGAAGAGCTACAACCTGCTTCAAACAATACTGCCAGAATTCAGTATGCTATAGCATTTCCTTAGGTCTAACAGAAGTCTCTCTGGCCTCATTTAAACCAGGTATTTCTAATCCTCTCTGTTCAAAACAGGGAAAGACAAGCCCTGTCCTCTTTGCAATCCTCTTCTCCATGTTTGCAGACAGCACGATGCTGTCAGCAGGCCTTTGGGGGAAACAACTGTTTTGTTGATCTTTACAAGAAGTCCTGTTTTCTCAGTTTCTGACTGCATTCATTGGTCTCTCCTATTCACTTCATGCCTTCCTTAGAAGCGTGGTGCCCCAACTGGACTGACTGTTCTACCTGGGATCCTACTCCTGCTGACCAGAGACTGCAGGAGAGACCACACTGACTGCTCTCCTGTTTATATATCCCACTAAGTTATTTGGCTTTTTTGGATCTCACTCAATCAGTTCACTAGTACTCTGTGTCCCTCAAGTCTTAGAAAATTCTCTGCCTAGGTCAAAGGCACTCTGAGTTTAAGGATATCTTTACCCTGGAGATGGCCACAGGCTGCAATTATGAGCTGATTTTACATGATCCTTCACCGATACCAGAAACAATCTCCTGCAGAAATAAAATTTTCTACACTCCTCCTCATGCCCTCACAGCATATCTACACAGAGGTACCTAATCTGAGGATCATTTTAGAGATGTTACAGAAGACCTGAGCCAGACAACTGAACTTTGAAGATTTATGCAAGAAAGAGCTGATCAGAAACCACCTTTTACTTGTAAACCATTTTCAGCTGAGCTAGAAACCATAAAAGTGAAAAAGAAAAAAACAGATTAAAATTTTTCAAGCAGCTTTCCAAGTTAGAGCAACACAGTGGAGAGACTATGTCTGCCTAAATATGTTTTGCAGAATGGAGTCTCTTTTTGTGGGCTGAATACAGACTAAAGCCAGACTGTTCATCCATTGCATTTTTACTTTTTTTTTTGTTTGTTTGTTTAATGTCTTATTTCCTCTCTAGTTACTGCAGCATTTCCCTTCCTCTCACCATAGAAATGATCAGAGCAGTCCCTAGATGTTACAACAAAACACTGCCATTTCACTGAAATTAGCTTAAACCTTGCAATAATTAATAGTGTGGTACAGTCAGCACGTATGTGGGCAAAGCCTAGAAAACTGCACATTCATTCAGGCCTTAACATTTTAAGAATTCCATGGACTGTCCCTAAAAATGAAAACATACAAGAGCAGGTTCAGAAAAACATGATATACAAGAGCTATTTTCTCAATATTTTTGAAAGGGTCTCTTCATGCCCTGTGCAAAGATTTATCTGTTTTCTTCACCTTCCTTTCTAGAAGTTTTTAATGTGGCACCCAGTCACCCGAAAGCAGAGCAACAGATTTATGCTCATCTACACTTCTATTATAATTTTGACCACCATCAAAATTACGACAGAAGTAATTATTCTGGGTAAACTGAAAATTCAGAAAAATGGTTAATTATGTGCACATGGATTAAATGTAGAATGGCTGTGCATATATTTGTCTAAAACCTGTGGCGGATGCCTTGGGTCAATATTGACTTTGGGATTCCTAATGTATTTTTACAACATCTAATTTTGAGAGCTAAGTGTGTGCTGCAGAGAACATTTGGTATCACAATAATTAATCTGATTTCTTTGCAAACAAACAGATCACAAGTCCATTGGTAAACATTTAAACAGCTTACAGCAAACACATTCTACATGTCATATAATTTATTATCAAGTACTCCAGACTCCTAACTATTTAATTAAAACAAAGAGCCAGTCTGCTCTTCTTGCATGGACCCAGATACTTATTCTGCTCTCTGGGTATCAGAATGTGAACCACTTAAAAGTATCTAGATCTGTATCCAGATCTAGAAACAAGAACCATTAAATAAAACCTAAGAAAAATTATTTTGACTGCAAGTGAAAACAGCAAACTTTAGATTCAAGACAAATATAAATGTTTCTAGAGACAAACAAGCAGTTTTCTTTTTAAAGCACTTAAAATATCTAAAAATAACATCTTCAACACAATTATTTTTCTCTACTGATAAATTTTTGCCTTCCTAAAGAAATTATACAGATAATTTAAAGACATAAGAGAAGCCTTTCTCAGAACTCAGATGTGAAAACTGATTAGAGAACAGACATAAGAAAAGACATGCTTACTACACTGCACCTGTTAAAATGCCATTGTTTTAACAGAACTGCCACCTTTGGAAATGTCTTTGAATATGAAGAATAAACTTGCATTCAAATTTCAAAAGTACTTGGTGAAAAATCAAAATACACACTCAAACCTCCAATGAGCAGAAAAATCAAGTGGATTTCATGTGTAACTTCATATAATCTACACTAAACAAAAAGCTCACTAGCATCTTCCATTCCTCAAAAAAGACAACTCCAGCTCTGCCTACCATCTAATTCTGGAATTCAATCAGGATTAAGTTCTTCTTTCTGGTTTTGGTTTTTTTTGGGTTTTTTTAACCAGTTTTAGTCTGGTCTAATTTCCCACAAGATTCAGTAAGATGCTGAAACAAACATGGGAATTTACAGTATTAGAACTGTGAGATGCAATAGTTGAGGACCCTGCCACCTGTGCTGGCAAATCCTGCTTGTCTACATGCAGAGTAGGTCACTGACAGCAGTAAAGGCATGTCCCTCCTCTGAACAACATCTATGAAACCAACACAAGAACCAACACATCTGTCCCCAAAATACTGCCAGTGCAGCTGTTACAGCCACCAGATGCTGTACCTGCCTCAGCAAACTTTGTGCTGCAGATGTGGTTTTTGTGTTCTTCTGTACTGATAATCTACTTTGCCTGTTTGGTATTTAGCTGATGTTTGGCTGAGCTTCTGCACCATTTTCATCAAAACACAGGTATTTTTAGAAACAGTGTAAGAGTCCCTGGGTGCTGAGTTATGGATGACTATGCATGAAGTCACTGAGATGATGCCTGTGCTGACAAATGTGCTGGTATTTCCTCCCTTGATGATATCATGCACCTAACAACAGATGTGCACACCAAACTAGTAGTCCAGATGTTCTCTACGTCTGAAATCATGCTTTAAAATTAGCAGTATCTCTTACTGCAAAAGCTGTCTTCTAATTCAATAACGTAAGAAGATAGTTTGCCAAAGATCACAAACTTTTGCTTCTTCAAGAATATGGAAACATCTCTGACTGTATTTGCCTCATAGGACACAATTAGGGAATCCCTAACTTTTAATGAAGTAAAGCAAAACTGTGTGCTTGTCAAACCCACCTGTCAAATACATGTCTTTTTGAAGGCCCCTCCTTGAGGTAACCAGAATTATGTATGGAACTAAATGCCATCAGCAGCACAGCCATTTACATATCCTTACCTGAACCGTTCGTCCTGCATTGATGTGCTCTTCGTGCAGTCTGTCCCAGAGCCTGCATCTCTGGTACTGAAACACAGGAAAAAGACTCTTAGAATTGCTATTTCTACCAACTGGCCATGCAGAAGAAAAGCCACTTTTGGTAAATGATCACTTTAGTTTTACAAAACTGACAGTAAAGAAGTCGAGTCATAAACAACTCCACTGTAAAACTGGAGAGGTAAATAAGCAAGGTATTTTGCGAAAAATTTTGTACAATGTGTTTTACTGAATTACAGACAACCGGGGTTTCAGCAATCAGGATCACCAGCTACTCAGCTTCCTAAAAGGCAATGAGAAATCTAAGGTTACTACGTATTTTCAAAGCAAAAAGTTCTTTCATGTTAGGACTTTGTAGTGCTGTGGAAAATAAAAGGTTTAGCGCTCAACAAAGTCAGATTAACGTCATTCTTCTAGGAAACTGAATAATAACAACCTCTGAATAAATTGCTATGCCATTAAAATTACTGCCAGTGCTCTTTAAAATAAAATGGACAAAAAGCCCTGTATTCAACAGTAGATCTTCCAATTTAGTTACCCCTGAAAGAGTACTGAAATAGAAATTTCTGAGGTTTTAACAGAATGGGTTTAGGGAAAAATCACCTATTTGATTCCAGCTGACTGTAATACATTGTCCAAATAACTAGTAATAAAAAATCCTGTTATACAGTGAAGAAAAATTCCTCAGGAAACCTTTACTACTCTTCATAATTTCTATTAGAGATGTTCAGCACATTCATCCACTTTATATATTTAGAGGTTTTATTTCTTTGCTTCAAAAATGCTAGTGACAAGCCCAAAGAATCCAATGACTTAACCCATTTGGAGCAACAACATTCACATGGTCAGAAAATTCCTCCTTGTTGACTTCTCTTTGTCATGCAAACAAAGTAGGCCATACTCCTGGACAATGTTCACCCTGGGGGACTCGAGGAATGTAAAGCTTGGGAAGAGATAGAGTTGACATTATTTATTGTGGAAGTTGGGGCCATTCAGCCTGCAGAAGAGAAGGCTGCCTGAACACCTCACTGCAACCTTCCAGTATCTGAAGGGGGCCTACCAAGAAGCCAGAGCAGGAACCTTTATCAGGAGCTGTAGTGATAGGACAAGGAGCAATGGGTACAAATTGCAAGAGGGGAAACTTAGGTTAGAGATTAGGAAGGATTTTTTACTGTGAGGGTGGTGAGACACTGGAACAGTGGCCCAGGGAGGTAGTGGACGCCCAATCCCTGGCAGTGTTCAAAGCCAGTTTGGATAAGGCCTTGAGCCCAGTGGGAGGTGATCCTGCCCATGGCATGGGGGTTGGGACTAGATGATCTCTAAGGTCCATTCCAACCCCTTAGCATACTATGATTTTATCCTGAACAAATATGTGTAAAACTAAGGGAGGTCCATGAAGTCAAAACAGCTATGGAATCCGAACCTCTTGTGTCAGGTCCAGGCCACAAAAATGGTCCAAGGGCTAGAACAGCTCTCCTGTGAAGAAAGGCTGACAAAGTTGGGATTGTTCAGCTTGGAGAAGGCTCTTGAGAGACCTTATTGCAGCCTTCACATAAATAAAGGGGGCTTAGGAGAAAGATAAAGACTTTTTACTAAGGCCTGAAGTGACAGGATAAGGGGCAGTGCTTTTAAATGTTTAGAGGGTAAGTTGAGAATGGACATTAGAGATTTTTTAATGAGGAGGTGAGGTACTGGAACAGGTGCCCAGAGAAGTTGTGGATGCCCCAGCCCTGGAAGTGTTCAGGCCTAGGCTGGATGGGGTCCTGAACAATCTGATGTAATGGAATGTGTTCCCACCCCATGGCAGGGGAGTTGGTCTAGATGATCTTTAAAGCTTCTCCTCCATCCCAAATCACTCTATAGTTCCATATTTCTGCAATATCCGATCATAATGGTGCTATAGCCAAATACTTTGTATTCCACAACAGAAATATAAAACATTAGGCTACTCTTAGACACTCAATCTCTTTTGCTGTGTGTCCATTCTCTTGAGAGCCCTCTTCAGAATGAAACTGTCATGTTTCTGCTTTGGATCCCTTCCATTCTTCTTGAAAGTATCCAGTGGCCATGGAGAGAACTCAAAAGTTTCTCATAACACCTCCTCTCAAAAGCTTTTCAATGAATGTCTTATACAAAAGTCCACACTCGGATAAGACTGCAGCAAGAGTCAGATATTCTCATTTCTTGTTTTGTGTCACCCTGACCTATCTTCCCACCACAACAATAGTCCCCAGCCAAAGATAAAAAGTGTTTCACACAATATCCTTTGGCACAGTCACAAGAAATGGAATTAAAACTGAAAGCAAGAGAGCTTCAGCTCTTACAGCTCTCTTTTTTTATAAAGGATTGTTGCAGATCACCAACAAAGTTTAGGGCAGTAAGCCAAACAACATCTCCACCTTCCTCTATTACCAAGTCAGTTGCTGTTTTCTAACAGAGACTTACATTCAGCTGTAATTCTACTGGATACACAAGCATTTTATTCCACTTGGAGTGAAAGGCCAACCAATGCATAGAACAAGAATTTTCATGGGGAAAACATGGAAAGAAATAAAAAGTACAGAGGACTTATTTCTTAAGAATATAGCTTTTAACCCTTCCAAAACTGTGATACAGAAAGTTAGACTCTCATATAGTTGAGAAGCAATGATGATGAATTGATGGTAGCCACTTCCTCTGAAAAGATGTACTCAAGGTCAAATTTCATTATATATTGATTTTATAGTTTCTTCAAACAGTGATTTAGGAGATTAATTGTTTGGACTATATCTGGAACCTAAGGTTTAAATCAATATTCATGAAATGAGGTTAGAGATATTGGCTTCATCATAAGTAAATAATGTTGCTGCTCTAAGCAATTGGACATAATTAGTGATTTTTGCTTAAAAGTAGCCTGTAAAAAAACTAGGATCAGATTCTATAAAATTATCCTTTTACCTCTAGGGATGTTTCGTTTACATGGCTGAAAGTTAATTTTACAAAAACTGTTGAGGAGAAAATCATCATGGACAGTTCATAAAAGTACTGTAACACATTCATTATGGCTAAAATACATGTAAAAGATATAAAATGCAAATTATCATAGAAGTATTTCAACCAAACTATTGCTAACATTGGTGTTTACATGAATATAAAGGCCTTTGTGCACACAATTACAAGGCAATATAAAACTTTAGTCAAATTTGAATTAAATAATTTTTTCATCAACTTCTCATTGAAAACTCTACATAATCTTTCAGCATAGACTGTATGTATTTGCTTCTATACTGTAAAAACAACTACATTAGTAAAAAGTGAACACTAACCTTCTCAATATTAATTTGGTGTTTTCTTAACCTTTCCAAATCTGTTGGAATTGCCACTTTAATGAATTTCTGAATTGCAGGTTCAATTCGGCGGAGTTTGACTTTTTCCTCATCTTCAGACATCCTAAAAGCAGCTTTCAAGTCAACAGTTGTCCAAGATACCTTCACCAAGGTAAAAACCCCTAAAAAACAAACAACAAAAAAAATTAACAAGAAGGAGTAAACTTGAGCCACTTTTTAAAGAAATCAAAGATAAATCAGTGTTTCTAATGATCACATATCCCACAAAACCACAATTAAGAAGCATTAATACTTCATATCTGGATGTTTGTATTTAAATGTATTATCTCCATTTATTTGCAGGCTTTGGGGATCACTTTTCATAAAACTTAACACTAACAAGAAAAAAAAAACAGCTAAGTAATTGAGGCAGAGGCAAACATGCTTTGCAGCACAATGATACATGAAAAGGTTTGAAAAAAACTTCCAATTATATGCCTCATTGATCAGAATTCACATTTTGCCAATTCACATTCAGAATCATCTGAAAACTTGTAAAACATGTCCTGAAAAGACACTAGAATAAAATCAATTTTGAAATTCCGTTTCCTGGAAATGTTAAGAGCTTCTGAATGAGTATTTGCACTCCAAATTGCAGATGTCCCCTACTGAAAATGACCAAGGCATCACCTAGCAAGGGTTATAAACAGGCTGCTAAAGTATTTGCAGGACCAGGAGCAGCCTGAATTCTATTCCCTACAAAGCGTAAAATATAATTTTTGAGTTCCACTTCTCTAAAAGAGAATATTTTATGCACCAGCATTTATCTACAGAACACAGGAGTAACATAAAAGAATTCCATTATACTGAATGCACACAAGGGGAAAGAAGACAAAAATTAGGAAGTTTTGTCACAAGTGTCAGTAAAAAGACATGTGCTAACTTGATTATATGAAAGTACCTGAACTACATCAGCAACTGTATCAGAAAGCTTTCCCCGATTTTCCTGTCTCAGTAACTAAAGTGATTTAAAGTAATTAACCCTGCATAATCCTCCTGGTACAGGTGAGACATGGCAGAATGTAACAGGTTAAAAAACATTCCTGTTTTTCACACAGTCAAACATATTACCAACAGTGAAGTTAGACATTACTTTTCTCACATCTGCCTATGGTGTGAAAACGCAGAGGGAGGGTGTTGATGTTTTTCTGAGACCTGCAATCCCTGCAGGCAGAGAGAACATGAGGGCAGGCTCCAGCTGATGGCACTGGGTCTTTGCCTGAACTGCTCAGTTCAGCCCAGCCCTCTCCTGCAGGCTGCAGGGAACACACGTACAAACCTGCTCCAAACTCAAAGGAGCCAAGTGGGAAGCATCTTCTGGCTCAGCGAGGGACATGGGTGACATAAAACAACGCTGCATTTTTCAGAACATCAGAATGCTAACAGAATACTCTCCTCCTTTATCTACCCCACCCAATAAAGAAATTAAAAACTGTGGAAAACCAAATGTTTACTGAGAGTAGACCAAGTTAGGGGAAGTCAATTTTTAAAAGTTTCAATGGCACATCTTCTCTTTTTTCAGAACCTCAAAAGGCAATTATTTCATCAACTGACTTTGAAGTCATTGCTAAATCATCCCCACTTCAAATTATGACACACTATCAAGCAGTCTTACAAATCCCCTTTTTACCCAAGGCATTTAATAGTAGCAGTCCTTCAAATAAACATGCAGTGGGAGAGTGACCTCACATTTTTCAGGTTGCAAAAAGAATTTTCATCCTTTTGTATTGATTTACTCCTTCCACCATTCTAAAAAACGTGTTGTTTAAATGTAAGATGATAAAAAATACATTCTATTATCCCTTGGTCACTACAGTCCCTAACTTTTGCAAGAGGCCCTCATATATCACAGCTGAACTCTATTCTGAGCCTAGAACCGATTTTTTTTATGATACCCAGAAGATAAGAGGCATCATACTCCAAACTGCAGTACTTCCTCTTCAAACACACTTTTAATTTCCTGACAGATTATACACTAATCCATGAGTTTATGAACTAGAATTAATTACAAATTGGCTCCCTTAAGATATTTAATAGCTGTGTCATTCTTGTCTTTAATGCTGAATCATCTTGAAGAAGTGATGACACAAATTCTTCAATCATACAACACAACATGAACTCACAAAAACCCACAGCCCATTGTGTCTTAGAAGAAACACAGCAGTGTCTGAGCTAAATTCACCATAAGTTTGTCCTTAGCCTTTCATGACATCTGGAGAGTGATGAGAGTCAAAACTGGTAGTTTAGATTACTTACAATCTGAAAGCAGAGTTAATGTAAACAGTAGCCATGTGCCTTGGGTAGATGATCTGAATTCTGAAGATGTGGCTGCATGCAAGGCTCTGGGTAGTGGTGCACCTCTGAGAGCAGCCTGGCTCTGCTGCTTCTACCCACAACAGGAAGATCTCCCCTTCCTTCACCTTCTCTTAAGGCCGAACAAACCCACCTCTGTTTCTCCTTGAATATCACGGGCTCCAGCCCTCCAACCAGCATGTGGTCCACCACAACACACGGGTCTTTTTCTGCAAGGCTGCTCTCCATCAGCTCTGCCCAACCTGTTCTAGGTGCAGGGCTTTCTTATTGCCTCTGCTGGTCATTTTGGGGGTTCTGTCTGTCCATTTCTCCATCCCATCAAGATCCCTCTGAGTAGCAGCTGTGTCCAGCCTAGGAACCATTCTCCTCAGGCAAGTGAAAACACTGCACTCATCTCCTTAGGAAGGTGATCTTGCCTCTGTCCTTGGACCTGAATATCAGTGACTGAAATAACACTAATCCAGAAGTGATTTCAGTCAACTATGTCAATAAAAAAGACATACCCAAAGCAGGCTGTAGCAGCACAAGTCACATAGTTGCAGACAACCAGAGGTAAAATTATTCCCAATACTTGTTACTTGATATTAAGAATTTCAGAAAATGCTGCTAACACATGTCAAATGTTAACACTCATGAACTTTTGTTAAACTGCCTCCTGTTCTCCATTGAAAACCAGTACAACAATGGGTAACAAACCTCAGGAGTTCTGCTTGCCCAGGGAAACACAATGTAGTTGACTGATTCAATTTTAATTCCCACACAACACTTTAGACAACCACTGCCACTAGAAAAAGTACCTCCAGCATAAATAACTTGTTGATAAGGGTCAAAAGGCCAAAAAGTTTTTCCCTGTAAATAAAATTAATTTGAATATAAGGACCTACATCAGCTTTCTCCCTAAGGTGACCTGAAACATTTTCTAGAGTGGTACAGGCCTCAAAATTGCAGAGACAGCATTGCTCACTTGGCCTGTAGTTAGTGAGGAACACGCTCCTGTGGCAGGCAACACCCAAACTGCACTTCAGGACTAAATTACATCTTTTTGTCTGTAAAATGAATCAGAAGAAAATAGCTTTGTGAGGCTGAAAAAAGGCACAGTCACCAGCCCCAGTGTATTCACAAAGTAACATGAAACTGCTTAGTGGGACAAACAGCCACACGTGTGGGATCTCCCACAGAACACCCAGAATCAGCAGCTGGACATGTCAGGCTGTTCCCTGCAGATCTGTCCCCTTGTAACAACACAGAAGTGATCCAGGCAAGGCAAGGGCGCATGACTGCATTTCGAGAAATCAGAGCAGACAACAGGCATTTTGTCTTGGATTTATATGAAAATACCTAATGACTAACATGTGAACACCTTCTGCACACAGCTGAACCGGTGGAGTGAGTCTGCTGACGCCTGCTGTAGGAGGCCACAACAACTTAACCTACAACCAGAGCCCTAATACTGAATTCTCAGCATGAACAGAACTACACCTCTGCTCTGACTCCATCAAAAAGGCTGGAAAAGACCTCTGGGACCATCAACTTCAACCTATAAACACCATCCTGACAACTAGACCGTAGCACTAAGTGCCATGGCCAGCCTTTCCTCAAATACCTCCAGGTACAGTGACTCCACCACCTTCCTGCACACCCCATTCCAATGTCTAATCAACCTTTCTGTGAATAAATTCTTCTTGATGTCCAACCTAAACCTCCCCAGGTGCACTGTAAGATCAACAGGTTCTGAGGCCTACCTTGCCTGTACCATGCCCTGGAAAGGCAGGGCAAGCATGAAGAGAGCAGAACCATAAAAATTAAAGACAGGCTTTAAATCACACATAAAGGCTTCAAGCAGATTAAACTAGTAATTTTTTCCTGACTTAGTTTTAAAAGCTTGGGCTACACCAGGCTTAACAATTTGTCAGGCTGCACAGAGTAGGTAAACAAATAAGTAAATAAATAAATAAGACGATCCGAGCTGGTGTGACAAGTTCTGTCCCCACCAGCTCCCCACAGCCTCACCGCGGGCGCTCCTCGGGCCCAGCCGCTGCAGGGACA
>JAHLSL010000056.1:9407139-9453216 GCA_025920805.1 Petroica traversi
AAAGAAAGAAAGAAAGAAAGAAAGAAAGAAAGAAAGAAAGAAAGAAAAAAAGACTAGCTGTATTCAATGATAAAAAAAAAATAGAAAATGACAAATCAACTGAACAAACATTTGTTCATCCAGTTCATCCACCATATTTACCAGTTAACATTCCTTTTGTAAAACCGTTCAGCCATGAAGGAAGGATTCAGGATGTATTCTAATTGCAGAACTAGAGGTGTAATATCATCATCTTACATTCATCCTCAATTTGTATTAAAATCTTTATAAAAGCCATTTTTATTTTTTTCTTGCTTAGTTAGGAACATGCTTCTGAGTCTGCTGTTTCTCTAACATGTGCAGATCATGAGCAACTGCCTGTTCAATAAAACTTTCAGGGAATTTAAGAAAAAAATTAAAATTTAGAGTGCTTAATATTCATTTGGGGTCCTTTTCCACTGACTTGATATTACAGCTTTACTTCTGTGATTTCTAGAGTTGTCTTTGCCTTCTCTCTTCCCCCTTATGGCATATGCAAAAAACATTGTTCAGCTCTGCCAGAGAAGTTCCTTGTGCTGAGAGGTGAATAAACAAGGGACAGGTTGCTTAGAGCTCCATCCAATATGGTCTTGAACACTTCCAGGGATGGGGCATCAGCAACTTCTCTGGACTATCTGAGTGCCTCACAACACTCATAGTAAAGAATTCCTTCTTAACAGTTAATCTAAATCAATCTAAATCAGGAATTTTCCTGTCTGTACACTCACACTGCTGGTTCAATGGCCTTGGATGCCATAGGGCCTTGGATTGTCTCCAGCAGTGGCCACAAGTGCATGGTGAGGTTAGAGTAAAAACAGGGCAAACACGTGTGTTAGTTCCTCCTTTTTATTCTCCCAGCCTTCACCTTTTTTGGGTATGCTTTCTGAACAAGAATTGGTTTGGATTATCAGTAACCTCAGTGGATCTCTCTTCCAAAGGCTCAGCCAATCTCGCACAGAAAATAAGGCTCTTTTGGGCAGAAAGGTCCTCTGGTAAAGATTTTCACAGGTCTGCTGCTGTCTATACGGCTGATTCTTGTGACAGTTCATTGCTGTCCCACTTCCTCTTGCTACTCATTGCTCCAATGACCTCATTTCTGCTCTGCATTGCCTTTTCTTAGTCTCAACTGCTCTTTGTGGTCAATGTACTCAATAACTTTGATCATCTTAGTGGTTTTTTTCTGGGTGTTTTCCATTTCTGATTTTTTTTTTTAATGAGGTGAAGAGACCAGAGCTGCACACAGTATTTATTTTGTGGGCAAATACGTATTTATACAAGGTTATATTTCTATTTTCTGTTTTGTTTCCTATTACTCACTAGCAATTCCCAGCATTTGATATTTCTGATATGTCTCTCTCTCTCTTTTAATAGTGTCTGAGAAGTTTTACTACAAGTCTTCGTTCTACCCTCAAAGTCTTACTTTGAGTGGTAATGACCAACAAAATGGTTGGCTCCTTACCTTAGGAATGGGCCATACAGTTGCACTGAAAATGATTGAAGGCAACATAATAAATAAAGCAATTGTACAGAGGAATACTTCCACTCACAAGAAAGTCAGGGTGAGTGAAAAGTGAAGAGGAGAAGTGGCTGAGGTGGAGTTCAAAATCTATTGCTAGAAAGTATCTGTCATTTCTAATACATTGCAAGTGGTATAGAATTTTAAATATAACTGAACTTTTTTTTTGGCAAGATAAAATGTGTCATAAAATATACTTTCTCAAATGAGGAACTTATTTGGTCCTGTGCTGCTTTGATTATTTCTGTCTTACACATTTTCCAGAATCATCAAATTCTTTGCAACAAAGGAACCCCTGTGACCTGGATCTTTACAGTGATGCTTGCTGGTATTATCTTGAAAGGTTTAACTTGCTTCCCAGACCAGAAGTCAGAAACTTCTCTGTGAAAGACAGAAAATGAGAAGGTAGTAATTTAAAATTAACATTGTCTCCTGCTTCCTCGTAGGTCATAGATGTATCTAAGCCATGAAGGGGGATGGTGGCATAAGACAAATTTCTTAAGTTCACATTTCAAACTTGTTCCTTTCTTCCCAGATAGACAGTTTTAGTGCAGAGGTGCTCATCAGTACTTCTTGAAAAAGAAAATTGATGATCTAGCATCAAAGATGCAAAGTTGAAGGGGATTTACTCAGTTGTGAAGTCAGCTAGACTTTTTCATTACCTCACAAACAGTGTCATGTGAGCACTAAAACTGTGACGTGCTCAACTTCTGTAACAGTAGAGTTTAAAGATGCTGCATAAACAGATATGCAAGGAGACTTGATTCCATAGTAAGAATTCTTTCTATAAATAACCTTTGAATCTTATTCTATTTTCCTTTAGTATGGCAGTAACAGTACGAAGTCCTGAAGTTCAGTCTTGTAGAGATAAACCTACTTTAAAGTTTTGTCTCAGAGAAAGAAAGCCTCTGAAGTCAATTTAATTTAAAATGTAGTTGAAATTTTGGTTTTTTTGATAAGTACTTTGGGATACATGTTCAGCTAGCTGTGTGGAGAATTAGCAGTGCAAGTCCCATTAGTGCTAAAGCTACTGCTAATTCCTTGCACATTATACTGAATATTTACATCTTTGTTTAGTATTTAGATGAGCCATGATAATATTGCTTTCTCCCTCTTGCAGTTTTCTGTAACACTAAAAGGGAAAACATAAACATGTAATAAAGACCATTTTTAGTTAAATATGTTCAATTCTTTAAAAGACAGTATAATTACAATTTGAATTAAACCCTAAATTGTGACTAAAATGGCTTCTTTTCATATCTAGGAAATAGTAGATTGGATTAAAGTTCTTTGGGCACCGTGAATGTAGATTATTTCTTTGTGTGTAAAAGCTCTGAGTTTCAGAGAAACTTAAGAGGGGCATTAGCTTAATGCTCAGGTGGTACAGAGAGTGAGTTATATCAGCAGTTTATATCTGGTGGCAAATACTGTCCACAGGATGGATTTCAATCATTTATGAATGGTTGTCTCCTATATCTGCTGCTAAAACACCGGGAAAACAAAAGAACTCTAATTGGTGTTGAGATTGTGTTGGCGATATTGCACATTGATTGCACAGTTTGAGAAACATGATTGGATCTTGTTTTCAGTCTATCTGACTGCTTCCTGCTGAGGGTCATCTCTGAGCTGGACAGCAGTTCCAAAATGAAGAGGATAGAGGTGATGAACACAAAATAGCTTTTATGAGCCTCAAAATAAACCAAGACAACACTTCTATGGAGCAAGTGCTGATACCTTTCTTTTGCAAGTAGTTTCTTGGGTTTCTTAGTTGGTCCTCTCAATTGTAAATTTTTATGTGACTGTGATTTTCTTAGGGTTTTATTGTGAGTTCTACTGCTCCACTGCTGTACTTATTAGTGGCTAGTCTGGTCTCTTGCTATGTCTAGAACAGAACTATGGCTCAACAGAAATAGTTGTCATCATTTTCCCAAGCAGTACACCAGAAATTTGCAGGGAGAGAGGACCAGCACCTCAGGAGATCATCACTGTTATTATTCTTGATCTCTCTTGTATAAAATAATCAGGTTCTCTTCACTAGTCCCCTTCACACCTCAGCATCAGGCCTTGGTAGCAAATGGGGAATCTGCCAATACTTTCACTTCTAATATTAGAAAATTTAGAGGTAAGTCCAGGACAAACTTGATGTGGAGGCTGTCTAGGTATGGATGCTGACAAGAAGCAGGCCAGAAGTGATGCAGTTCCTGGATGAGAGCAGAAGACACTTGATTTGCATGGCAAAAGGAATACAGTAAAGGTAGGAGTGAGTTCAGATTCAATTTGTTTGCCTGGGAAGTCTAGAAGACGTGTGGAAGGAAAGTAGTTCAAGAACCAAGATAGAGCGAGCATTAAAATTTTACACTGCTGTGTTTTTAACCTAATGCTGTGTGAGTTAAACTTCTGGTTTAACCTTACTGGGGTTGTGACTCACCCCATTGTAAAATTAGAGTTTGGCTCTCCTAAAGATGATTCTTAGCTCTTTAGTGAATCAGATGAAAGTTTGCTGTGATTCTCAGGACTGTTTCAGAGCTGATCACTAAAGAAATTTCCTGGGACTAGTTGAACCTTGGTCTTAGTGTTCAGGTTAATGGACTCTCAGCAGAACTTGATGTTCAGATTCAATAAACAAGATTCCTGTGGACTACTTTAGGCTCCAATTACTCTGTAAGACTTAGTGAACACATACATTTCTGCTGTTTCAGGCATACCTTCAATATATATTTCAGGAGAACAAGTTGGTCTTTCATGAACTTCCTCACTGTAACCCTCTGTCCTCTATGACTTTCTTTCCAGGATTGCAAGCACAGAGCATGAAGAGCTGTCCCAGCAACTGATGCTCTTCCTGCAGCACCCAGCTCTCTACCGGTGGTAGGTCCTAGGAAAAAGGCAGCTCACAGTTACAAGTGGAGGAGCAGTGAAGTGACTTGTGTTTCCTGTGGAAGTCTGTCTTCACAGGTAGTTCTGCAAAGAAGGAACATAAGTGGGATGGTAGTTTGGCTCTGCACCCTTTGGATAAGGAAGGAGGTTTTCAGGGAGCAGTAGGATGAGCTTGCTGATTGGAATGCTGGGATCTGCCATCTTCCAGCCCACACCCTACATGTGTTTCTTGTTATTAATAGCCTTGTTCTTTACATTGCCACCCTCAGAGTACTCTGCCACTAGTCTTTTCTCTCTGTCCTTCTTGTTCCTTCTCCAGCTCTGTTACCCTATGTATGACTCATCCCTAAAGCTTTTCCCTGTTTTCCCCCATCCCAATGCCCTGGGTCTAAATTGCACTACAGCAGACCTAGAAGCACTACAGCATTGCTAAGAGCATTTGTAACAATACATAGGACAGTACTGTAAGGACAGGAAGAAGTGTCAAAGATACACTTTCACCACCACCCTTAGCAGGGTGCAGTCTTCAGTAGTTTTATTCTATCCACTCAGTTGTGGAAGCAACTTTCAAAGACCAGGCAAGCTGCAAGGTATAGCAACATTTCAGAAGAAAATGGCATGAAAAGTTAAAATTTTACTGTCAAATGTTAGATTGGTGTAATTATAGAAAAGTATTTCTTTTATTATTTTTTATTTTATCCTTTTATGGGTTTGTATGTTATAAAACACACTGGAAACAATAGAAAGTCAAACTGTATAAAAATGTTCAAGTCTGTAACAATATATCATTTCATTAGAATGAGGCATGAAGAATGCAGATGTTATGCTTCAAAACTCGTATTTTTCAATTTAAATTTCTCACATAATGGTCACATTTTATCACAGTAAGTGGGAATCTTGCCATTGGTTTCAGTCACCAGTATTTTACTCGTTTAAGAATAAAAAACACCCTGTTTCAGTGTTGACATACTAGAACTCAAGCAAAATATCAGGATTATAAGGCATAGATGTGTACTTTAGAATTTAAGTTATTTGTTGTTTTATTTTAATTTTTGTTTCGCACTGCAGGTGGGCACTGTGGTTTTTGTAGTGTTTCTTCCCAAGATTGATGTCCAGTCTCTCAGCAACCCTTCAATAGACATTTTCTGCTAAGGCAGGGTGTTATTTGTCACTAAGTACATGTGGACACAAACTGAATCATCAAATCAGAACTTTAAAAAGCGAGAGAGAGAGAGAGAGAGAGAGAGAGAGAGAGAGAAAATAAAGGTGATTGCTAGGTATGAGACAATTAACACTGGGACCTTTACAAAATGGGGAAATGGCAATTCCTAGTAGATGAGTTAGATATTCATGGACACAAGCAGATTAGCTGCTGTTACAGATAGTGCCAAACTGAAAGCTTTTGTAGTTTTTCACTGCCTGCTACTTCATTTAATCATTTGCAGCAATGAGGAGTGACAGTAAAGGCACATAGAGGAAAATCAATGTGATAATGTGTGTATATGTATTGCACAGCATCCATGAATACACCAGAAGTTATCCACCATCTACTGCTACACTTCTGTCTTATGAGAGGAAATGGAAGTAGAGTTTGAATAAAAAGAACAGTGGGGATCAATCAATTTCCTGCCAATTCCAGACATCTCTATTGACAGTCTTTAGCAAAATTACAATATGTTGTCCAAGATCTGTGTTTGGCAGAGATGGTTGGTGAATCCTCAGGTACTGCGCTGATTTTTTTATATCTAAATTTTTTTCTTTCTCTGACATAAGCATTGTTGCTGCAATCTGTGACCCAGCTCCATTTTAGCTACACTGAAGGTTCTGAGAGAACTGGGCAGTTGTTGGAAACATTGACTGAAGTGTGCATGGAAAGAAGGGGAATTTTATCACCTAATACTGAAATCACCCTGACATGCCTTGTATGTAGAATTTTTACCACAGGTTTCCGGGCTGCAGACCTAAATAGCACAGCCCAAACGTTCAGCTCAGAGGGGGAGTTTTGATGACAAAATGAGTGTGCAAGGTGGGGGAGAACTGTGGAGCCCAAACATGATGAGCCAGACAAAAGCAAGAAGCTGAGGCCAATGGGAGTACCAAAGGAAAGAAGAAAAGAGTGAAACCACATTTCTGGATGTAAGTCTGGTTGTAGTGTAATGCCAATCATCCCAGGCTATATGGTAAAACACTCAACGCATTTTTGGGGTTGAGAAATGCTCCAATTTTCAAAAAAGCAGATTTTTTTTAAAAAGCAGATGCTTAGGAAAAGAAAGGCCAAGTGAGGGATGTGGGTGACCCTGGTGCAGCAGACAGGTGAGGACAAGTTTCCTGAGGTTCAGGACCTCAGGGCTGTGCCACCTGAATTCCAGGAGCAGAGCAGGGTTCACCTTCAGCCTTGCTTCATGAAAGCATTGATAGGGCTTTCACTTTTCCCTCTTTGTCCTGAAACTTGGAAAGGATTTTCTTCTCCAAAATCTCCACTTTTCCACTGTATTTGGTTCACCCCACCCAGTGGGATCTGAGGGACGCATCATAGCGTAAAATAAGATTTGTTTTCCTTGAAAACCTGGCCAGAGGGGACATTCAATAACATGATAGATGTCCATGGCACAGGTGGCTGAAGTAGAACAATTTGAAGAGAAAAAGGTGTTCTTGGGCTTAAACAAGATGGATTCCTGTGGCAAAAAAGCACATTTTTTGTGTAATTGTGGAGTATATCAGAATGCTTATGCAGGAAGGAGAAGAAAAAGTTTCTTCAGGCACAGAAGATTCTTCTTCAGTCTCATTTCCTAACTTCTAAATGCTTGACTACAGCGACATAACTTTTTTAACAATTTTTTTTCTGAGTGTGTGAAATACATGTATAGAGTACAGCAACTGTTCAAGTGTGAATTTATTTTTAAATAGAATTGACTCCTTGTATTAGTATAGGTGCTATGGAAGTAGAAACATTTCTATATTATCACCATCTATCTTTTGAGAAAGAGATAGATATTTTTACCTTGGCAATTCTGGTAGCAAGGTGGAGGCAGTTTTACAATAATCTGAATATATTTAAGGTGTGCAGTTCATTTTTGTACCTAATGAATAACTGTGTGCCCGAGTGGGTGGATGGAAAATAAGAAGCTTTTGGATTACATAGAGAAGGTGAAACATGTTACATTTATGCACGGAACGTAGATATTTCAGTACATTTGATAGAGTCACTGTTAAATACCATTTTTAATGCATGTGATGGCAATCAGTTTCCTTTGAAAACTGTGATTCTGGGGTGGGGGGTGGGGGGAGAAATGTCTGTACCTTTCTGAAACGAATACAAGTGTTTCATTTAATTAAAGCAGAAATCACATTATTTTGCAGTCAGACTTCTCCTATGGCCCCTGGGGTGCTGTGGGAAGCGATGGAACAGAAGCTGGCACAGGCTGGAAGAGCTGCCAGCAGAGTGGGTGCTCACTGAAGGGGTGGCACTTGGGTTCCCCTGCACCCACTGCAGCCCAGCACCTTTGCTCTGCAGCTGCCCCGTGCAGCTACCAGGGACAGGCTACCAAATGCTTTGCTCACACACATTTGGTAATTAATAGTGAAATGATGACTAGGAGCGCTGAGGCAAATTAAGAAGCATGTTATCAGGAGAGTGCTGTGGAAATGGTCCAACAGTCTGCACCAGGGAGGCTCGGGCACAGAACAGAGGGAGACCTGCAGAGATGTTTGAGGTTGCACATTAGAGTCTTCTGCCCCATTCCCATGCAAAAGGATGGACAGTCCAAAAGCACCTGTGTGCAGGAATGTGCCTGGGAGGTCTCAGGTACAGGCAACTGCTGCTCCTGTTGCCCAGCTGACTAGCAACTACAACTAAGCAGCTAATCAGCTGCAGTTTGGGGAACAAGATACTCTCTAGTTACTCATAAGTCATCTTTGGGGGGGACTACAGAGCTTTACTTCTTTCAAGCAGTTCCATTCATGTCCTGGCGCGGTGAAATTTTCTGTGTTCTTTAGCACTTCCTTGGTAAACCCAGCAAAGATGTCTCCTTTATCTGTAAGGAATTATGAGTTGATATAGAAAAAGTAAGCATCCCTTGGGAATTATGGTGATGGCTGCTGTTCCATTATTGTCTCTAGCCCTTCCTTTGGCAACAAAAAGGGTTCCTTCATTCGTCAGGAACATTTTATGTTGATATAGGTTATCTGGAAGAAAAAGAAATATCGCGTACAACAGTCAGGGTGGCTTTGATTAAGTTGTGCTTTCCTTTTTTTTCCTGTGTGATTTTGATATAAAATATGAAATGTGATTCCAGTAAACCACTTCTGAAAGACTCTGTGGCCTCAGAACTTATAGTCTTTCCGTGTGCTGTGTCTTTTAGAGCATTTTCATCCAGGCTTTGTATCAGCATCCACTGAATGTCTTTGAAATGTTAAAATCATCTAATTTGGCATTATTTGATTGCTGCATATCAATACAGAAAACTGTGCATTGCAACATTCTCATCCTTTGTGCAAAAAAAGAGCAGCATTATTAATGAGGAGGGAAAAAAGGAAGTATGACAATAAATTCAAGAGGCTGTTCATTTAAACAGCTTCTAAATGAAACATTTGCACTTTGTGAATAAATCTGCATCCTGATGTTTGATACCTGGAGCAAATCTTGACACACCTTGGATATCTTCATGTTTGGGGGATAGATCCAGTTATAAGGGTAAATCTGCCACCTTCCACATGTTTGGCTCTCAGTTCTTTCAGTCATGTCTCAACACATGACGGCATCATAAATTTTGTGCTCAGTAGTTAATATTTCCGGAATGAATGAATCCTGGGAAGGAGACACAGCAGAGGGAAAACAGATATGCTATTGCTTGGCTTCCAGGTCTCAAGTGAGCTATTAATTACAAAGGAACCTTAAGAAAGAATGCTGATGTCCACATAGAGCCCCCTTACCAAAATAAACATTCTCCAGCATACACACACACCATTAAAATTCAGAAAGAATTTCAACATATTGAAATATTAATTTTAAATGCATTGCCCTAGGATAGTATAACAGAGGGTGAGGCATGGGAAAGGGAAGGGAAGTACCAAGGGAAAAAGTGCATGACAGAGATGGATTGCTCTACTGAAGACTTTCCCATTTTCCTGATGGAAGATGCTCTCTCCCATGGAATAGATGCCTTGGCCACAGCAAGTGGGGAGCTGCTGCCCAGCTCAATACACCCATAATCTGTGCAAAACAACTAAATCCCAGCCTCAGAGGGTACTCCCAGTACCACAATTTTTGCAAGAGTTAGATTTAGTATTTTCAAGTTTTCGTATAATTTCCCTTTTATCTCATATAGAGCTGTGGTCAAGCCATTGTATGGAAAATATTACTTAAGGATTAGGGAGGGACTGGTAAACTGATATTTGTAGAGAAATTATTCTAAATTTTGAGATGTGCATGTGAGAGGAGAAAAAAGCTCTTTAGATCATCCTTGCTTCCCCTGACTAATAACCAGCTACCACCAATTTGAAACCTGGTGGTTATTTTATTCATGTTTCCAAGGCTGCCCATGGAAAAAGAAAATAGAGACAGAAATTTTGTTTTAAAATTGCATATCTCCAAAATTGCTGGTATTTAGGATGCCCGTCACTGAAAAGGTAGCGCTTGAAATAAATTGCAAGTGTGATGCATATCAGGGTAAACCTCAGAATTTTCCCAGATATTCTGAAGAGTCTGGAAAAAGAGATGGGTGCCTGGGGCCCTGCTTAGGCATCTGTTTGCCATATGTTTTCACTAAGGAAATGAAATAAAATGTCAGAAAATCTGCAAGAGGTAAAATGTAGGAGGCACCAAACTAAAAATAGCAAGGCTTGCGTGGAGACTGGACAGCTGGGTCTTCATGGGCTCAAAATGGAGTTCAGCTAATGCAGTTTTCACCAAGTGCTTCTGAAGCACAGTGGTGCTGGTCCTCACAGAAGCCATAGCTGATCCATGGATCTCCCTCAGTCCCAGAACAAGGAGGAAGACCTGATTGATTGCCACAGTTTGATACAGGATAGATTAGAGCAGCAAGTTAAAAAGTTATGTGCATATGAAGTGCAGGTGTCAGACATGAAGGGAAAGTTGTCATGACGCGGGGCACAGGCTATCATGAGGTCACCCCAGGAGAGAGAAATGTCAGTGTGTACTAACTGGTACAGACCACTGGCAGTGAAATAAAGCAAAATGTTGAGGGCTCAACTAGATGGGAAACCACTGGAAAGACAAAGGAGCACAGGGAAAAATTGTGGAAGAGAACCTTATGGGAACAAATGAAGAGAAAACTTGGAGCTGCAACTGGCAAACAGCACAGAAATCAGAACATAAATATGAATAGTAACTGTATACAAAAGCTGTACACAAAGTCCATTAGACCTATTAAAAGCTAATATAGCTGTATCCTTCAGAAAACAGGCAATCCATAAGATTTTATTGCTACTGTGGCTATCAGTGTTATTTCTCAACTCTAGATTTGGAGCTGGTGAAACTGGAATAGATCTGCCAAAACTAATAGAGACAGCAGCTTGCACCAGCAGGAGAATCAGGTCCTGTCTGTTTGCTCAGAACCTTTGTCAAGGTGGTGTGTGATGAGGTTGCTCTGCTGTTTCCTAAAAATAGAGGAACTGGCTGTGTCAGTGATGCAGTTTTAGCGTGGATCTTACTAGAACTGGATGAACCATTTAGCCTTTTTGTTGTTATCCA
The DNA here is from genome assembly GCA_025920805.1 of Petroica traversi. Classification (NCBI taxonomy): domain Eukaryota; kingdom Metazoa; phylum Chordata; class Aves; order Passeriformes; family Petroicidae; genus Petroica; species Petroica traversi. The sequence goes on from JAHLSL010000056.1 coordinate 9,418,260, forward strand.
CAAATCATTCACTAATCTTCATTCCTCAGAACAGATTCATTTTTCAAAGACCTCACCTGAAGATTTAGAAGGAAAATATTGTCAATGCTTGTGTGTTGCTAACTTTGACTATTTGCTGCTTGTGATGTATAATTTGTCACTTCAATTGCATTGCAGTTTTTATGCTCCCTGATGGGACAGATGAATTATTATGCAAATTTAATCAGTGGAAACTGCAGCAATAACAAAATAATTCAGTAATAGATGGAGAGGAACCAACTTCCAAGTTACATTATTTTAGTTGAATATAATGTGATGTTTAAAATCCATGGTTAAATGATTTGAAGTACAGGCATGGGAATACACTGTATGAGGACAGTTGTGATTGTCAACCAGAGCAATAGCTGTGAACCAAAATAAAGTTGTAGCATATAAAACAAAGAAGGTTTGTTTCACAAGACCTGCATTCCATGTAATCATATTGATTATTGTTAAATGCACCTGAAGCATTCAATTCTATATTGTGGGCTTCTAAATGAAACTTCTCATTATGTGTCCAGGTTCAGCATCCAAATAACACATCTTAATTTTCCTGTATTATCTTTCTGCTCTTTTAAAATATTTGGAATACACTGGGAATTCAGAGGTCTTTGAGGTTTTTCCTGTTTCCCATTCTGTGTTTCCCTCCAAGCTGCTTGATTTGTACATTTGTAATTGCAGCTGACTGCATTATCTTTTTCTTCACTCTAGATGCCAGGTTTTCTGATCCATCTACAGTGTTTTATTGGGCAGATTTATCCTCTGCTTCCTTCTGAAATCAGAAAAGAAATAGTGATGAACACATCTGTCTTTTCTGAGCCTTTCTTCAAAATTGTAATGCCTGTTTCTAGCAGTGGACCAATATTTAGTGCAGAAATCTTCACCCTATTTCTTGCATGTTCCTTCTAACTATGTTGCCCATTGATCTTTTCTAATATAGCTGTTTTTAGCAGGGTGTATTTTTTAAATTCACTGTTTACCACTATTATCCTTCTTCTGCATTCTCTATATTTTTATTGCTGATGTTTGACTAGAACTTCTGCATCTTCTATATTTCACCTTTTTTTTCTGTCCCAGCATGAATTCTTTTCTACTTGCAAATTTGCAGCTTTTTTTTTAATACCCAGTAGAATGTTCTTGAACAATTTCCAGTTCCTATTAATATTTCCCACGTTAAATTGATGTTCCTAGCATGTTAAAGCAACAGGGTTTCTTAAGCTTGGACAAATTGTCCCTTTCTGTTTCTGAGTGGTATCTCATTCAATGTGCATGAAGCAGATGAGAGAGGGATGTGATTACAGGTAGCAAAACAGGCAGGTCTTTATCATCTGGAAGTGTCTGTATTGGCTGCAAAATGTCTATGAAGGCAATGGTCCAGTGGGATGCAGGAAAAAATACAGAACTTTGCTAGTATAAGTACTTAGTTTATATATAAATATGTCTATATTAAGGGTGCATGCTCAAAAATTGAGTGATAGGGGCTCACAAACACAAAGGGTTAGAGACCATCATGAGTAGGTACACTGTTTTTCAGTGATCCTAAAGTCATGATCAGCCTGCACAGCCCATTTCTGGTTTGTCCTGGCCACTGTCAGGACACTGGGCTAGATAGACCTTCCCTTGGAGCTATCATGACTCCCTGTGTAGTCTTAATCCATAAAATTAAAACCTTCTGCAATTGTGAATGGTCTGCATCTTTCTGACAATATATAAGTTTTGATTTAAACATTTTTCTCCCTCTTCTCTCCGTACTGAATTACTATGTTTTAAATGCTCTAGTCATAAATCACCCTTGCAATAGTCAGTATTGAAAGCAAACCCGTTACATGATACTTTCTTTTTTTTTATGACCTATTCTGATTGTAATAAATATAGAGACAGTTACAGTGACATCCTTTGCATGATATGTTATGACATGCAGGTTTCTGTGACTGGTTTGGACTCCACTGGCTTGATGGTGACAGCACTTCACAATGCGGGGGGACTACAGTTTGAGATTCAAATCAGTAGTCCACTTCCAAAGAGTTTCTATGGTCTAGAAATTTATAGGTTTAAAACCAATACTGAACCAATAACTAGGCTCTTATTTTAGGGCAGCCTGTTAGAAACGCTGTCCTTTGCAGCTTCCTGTCTCTCTCTCTCTCTCTAAGTGTAGAAAACACCGTAATTTTGGGAGGATTTACTTTTTAGGCCATCTTAACATGCCTCCTAGCCCTGCAAACCTGATGGGTTTTGCAGTCCTGGCTGAATCTGATCGAAGCTGACATCTCTGGGCTTCCGTGAGGGATGTGGAAAGAACGCACTAAATATGTCAAGTTAGAGTCTCCCCAAGCAATTTGACAATTGTTAGTCTGAAAGCACCACTTTGGAAAAGGATGCTGACTCATGGCATGAGAGAGAAAGGATTTGTTTTTTAAAGCAATGGGCTAGTGTGGTAGGATCTGGATTAACTTCTTAACTTTTCCGAAGTTGCCACACGACATAATCAATATCTAAATGCCTCTGTCCATTAAAGTTCTCACCATACAGAAACTATATATATATTTTTTTCCCTCTGTCTCTTTTCATTTATTATAAATGCCTTCAGACTTGGAGGTGTCTGTGGATGTCTCCAATTAAGTAAGTGAAGAGCACTTGGCACAATGGGCCCCCTATTTTAACTGGGAGTTCTCCAGGCTACCTCTGTGCAAATAATATATGGCAGTAAGGTTCCAAAATGTACCCATGGCTATTCTTGCTTCTATTTGATGCTATGGATATGCAGCTGATCTAAAAATTCTGCCAAAGTATCCTGACAGCAAATGGGTAAATAAGTGTCTATTAATAGCATTGCAGACCTGGAAGGAAAGGGCAGGAATCACAGAATGTCTTGGAGTTGGATGAGAGATTTGAAGATCATCCAGTCCCACATCCTTGTAATGGGAAGGGACACCTTCCCCTAGACCAGGTTGCTCAAAGTCACATCCAGCCTGGTCTTGAACATTTCCAGGGATGGGAAGTGGCCTTGTTTCCACATTCCACAAGCTTTTTAAAAAAAGTCTCATGTTTCATAAGAGAATTTGAAGATTTAAGTTAAGTTCATGACATATATTTTTATTTATATATTATCTATATTTATCTATATTTTTAGTTTCTCATGTTCAGTCATCCTTTTTAACTTAACTTGAAAAGTCTTTCACTGAAAACTATAACTTAGGTCCAAAGTGGGTGTAATTCTGCAGCTGAACGTGCGATGGATCCTGATTCTCTGAACTGTGTCAGCTTGCCCAGTGGATGAAAATAGTTTCCACTGCGCTTCCCTCAAGAGATCAGTTTAAAAAAGAGCTTCATTGCTTCTTTAAAATTTGAACCCAGAGCCCTCCAGCTTTGGCATTTTATTTTCATGATTTAAATTTGTTCCCCAACTCCTTAGTTTCAAAGGGGCAGCAGTCTACCAGAGTTTCCTTTAGCAATCAGACAAAAAGCAGATGTTCATGCTGAATATTGCACAGCTCTGTACAGCAAGCAGGAAACTTCATGTAATAAAATTACTCAGTATGGAAATTCTTGACTGTGGCCCAGTTCACAGAGCTTGCAAAAAAACCCTGCCATGAGTTTGACCATGCCCTTTGAAATTAAGGATAAGGGGAACAAAGTTAAGTCATGAAAATAAGGTCCTAAAGGCTGTAGGGCTCTGGGTTCAAATTTCTCAAAAACATTAGGTTTTAAAACTGATCTTTGCAGTGAACTGCAGCAGGAGGCATTGTCAAAAACCAGGCAAGCTGGCACAGTCCAGCCTTTCCTCAAAAAACAGGGAGGCAATACATAAACTTCTGAGGCAACAGGCTTTTTTTTTTTCAGTTAAAGGCTTTCTTTAGATGTTAATGCCAGCTTTCTCAGTGTCTGTTGGAATACAGAGCTTCTTCCTATGGTTCACTTTTTGCTTCAATGTCCAATCTAAATTTGTTTTTGTTTTTTTTAATACACCACACTGGGTATTTCAATAAGATCTCCTTATAAAGTTTAGTAATTCTTCCCTTGTTTCAGCTATAATCTCCTAAAAAGATTCAGTAATTTACAATCAAGACCAACTCTCAATTCCTTCATACCTTATGAGGCATTTTTCCATAACTAAAATATCTTTTACCTCTCCATCACCTAGGGAAAGAAGATGGTGTTCTCCAAATACTCATTTTCCACTAATAATGTACAAAATCCTTTTTGTATTAGAAACAAATGATATTATTTCATCTGTAACAAAGATGATTCAGGTGGATCCATTATTTTTTCTCTTTCTATCTAGTCATTAGTAGTGTCTTGGAGTATAAATATAACCAATTTGATTTATCATCTTCCTTTCCAAATTAGATTTTCTCTCCTTTGTTTTGTTTGGATGTCTTTTTTATTGGGAAGCCCATTTGACATCCAGCTGGGACTTGTTGTCAAGTGAGCTGCAGAATAAGAATCTTTTACTTTGCATGGTAGACACTTCTCTTTCTTGCCTAGAGCATGCACGATGAAATAAAACCTCCCCTCTTGCTAGTGATACCTTCAGAAATTTACCTTCTTCCTGTGTTAACAAATGAAAATGTTTTGCTTTTTGAGAGGCTCAAAAGTTCACTACTAATACATGTCTTGATAAGACTTTTGAGATAAGACCTTTGAGCAGTAACTCGCTTGGATAACCACAATACATGATTAATCACAGACCCATAGAATGGCTGGGGTTGGAAGGGACCTTAAAGATCATTCAGTTCATAAACCCCCTCTAATGGGCAGAGACACCTTCCACTAGACCAGATTGCTCAAAGCCCCATCCAACCTGGCCTTGAATAGTTCTGGGGATGGGGCAACCTGTTCTAGTGTCCCACAACCTCCAGAGTAAGGACTTTCTTCCTAATGTCTAATATAAATTTACCCTCTATCAGTTTAAAACCATTGTCCCTTGTCCTATCACTACACTCTCTCATAAGGAGTCGCTCCCCATCTTTTCTCTAGGCCTCCCAAAAGAGTTGGAAGGCCACAACAAGGCCTTCCCAAGGCCTTCTCTCTTCCATCTGAACAACCCTAATTCTCTCAGCCTGTACTCATAGGGAAGTGTTCCAGCCCCCAGTCATCCTTCTGGGCCTCTTTCGGATGCACTCAAGCAGGACCATGTCCTTCTTATACTCGGGGCTCAAACCTGAGCACAATATTCCAGTGGGGTCTCACTAGAGCAGAGTGGAAGGATCACCTCTCTTTACCTGCTGGCCATTCTTATTTTGATGCATCCCAGGATACAATTGTCTTTCTGGGCTCTGAGCACTCACTGCAGGCTCATACTCAGTTTTTCACTCCCCAGTCCTGCTGGTTCCTTCTCCACAGGGCTGCTCTCAGTTGGCTGATCACCCAGACTGTATCCATATTTGGGATTAACCCAGGCACAAGGCTTTGCACTTGGCCTTGTTAAACTTCATGAGGCTCATGTGGGCGCAGCTCTCTGTATTATTACACAATAAATTAAGTGTCCATAAATGCTTCTGATGTACTTGAATTAAAATATTTAATGTGATTTTTGGACGTTCACAGAACTTAGGCTTCTGCGAACAGAAAACCTGTAGTCCGCCTTGAGCAAGATTTAGCATCTACCTTTAAATGTAGCTTGGAAGATACAGCTAAGCCTTCATACCTTTCCTTACTACTTTTGCACATGCTGGTGTAGAAGCCAGCTGGTTGTACTGAAACTTGGACTAATTTGAAGTGAAAGAAATGGAGCTTAACACAAATACAGGTAGGACTGCAGTTGCTTCTTAACTGGGTATGTGAGAACGTGTAAGAAAGGTGGCTGCAAATCACAGGGGGTATTAACTGAATCCTGAAGTCATGTGGGAAAAAACCTGTACACAGACTGAAGGAGTCAATCTTAAAGTAAGGTATAATGAGAAATGGATAAAAGAGGGAAAATTATACGGGACCACACTGAAAACATTCCAGGTTGCCAACCCTAATTAGTGTTTGTGAAATCCCTGACTGTTGCCATGGCAATAAATGTGATACTACAAATGCAGCATTCTGACTTCTTCACAGGATCAAGCAAAGTTGGAAAGGAGCAAATCCCTATGTAAACATCAATATCGTCAATTAATTAGGAAACACAGCAAGATAAATAATAAGAACCCATGAAAGGTAAATTAATTTCTGTTTTCTGCCTGCTATGTTTGAAAGTTTCCCCAGTGTCAGGCATTTCTGTAATTCACTTTTATTCTATGGGTAATGTTTTATCACAGACAACAGTGGAAGTTGTCATGAAGAGAGTTTTTTAATATGCTATTTAGCAAGTTAAATAAGACTGTGGCTTATTTGAGCTATTTCAGCTACTTAAAACCATTTCTTTCTTTAAATATCACTTTGCAGGTTTATTTATTTATTTGTTTGTTTGTTTGAGACAAAATTCCACCTAAATAAGCTGAGAGTTTTCTGTTCCTTTAAGAAAAAATGATAAACAATCTAAAAGCATATAATACTGAGTGTCAGCAAATGTCATCTACAGGACAGCTAGGGAATCATGTCCAGATAATTTGGGTTTATGAAAGGCATGTCCTGCTTGTCCAACCTGATCTTCTATGGGAAGATGACTCAGTGGATTAAAGACAGGCTGTGGATGTTGCCTGCCTAAACTTCTTAAGCCATTGACACCATTTCCCGCAATATTCTTCTGGAGAAATTGGCTTCCCATGTCTTGGATGGGTGTATTCTTTGCTGGGTAAAAAGCTGTCTCTATGGCCAGGCGCAGAGAGGTGGGGTGAATGGAATAACATCCAGATGGTGGCTGGTCACAAGTGGTGCTCCTCAGTGTTGGGGCCAGTCCTTTTTGGGTATCTGTATCAATGACCTGGATGAGGAGATTGAGTGCACCCTCAGTAAGTTTGAAGGCTCTCACCAAGTTGGATGGGAATATCAATCTTCTGGGTGGGAATATTGATCTACGGAAAGGCTCTGCAGAGGCATCTGGACAGGGTGATTGATGGGCTGAGGCCAATTGTATGGGGTTCAACAAGGTCAAGTGTCAGGTCCTGCCTTTGGGTCTCAACAACCCCAGGCAGCACTGCAGGCTGGGGGCAGAGTGGCTGGAAAGCTGCGGGTGGAAAAGGACCTAGGAGTGCTGATTGGCAGTGGCTGAACAAGAGCCAGTGTGTGCCCAGCTGGCCAAGGAGGCCAATGGCTTCCTGGCCTGGATCAATAGTGAAGCCAGCAGGAGCAGAGGAGGGATCATCCCTCTGCAATCGGCACTGCTGAGGCCTCACCTCAAATCCCGAGTTCACTTCTGAGTTCCTCAGAACAAGAAGGACATCAAGGTTCTGGAGTGAGCCCAGAGGAGGACAGTGGAGCTGGTGATGGCTCTGGATGGGAAGTGCTGTGAGGAGTGGCTGAGGGAGCTGGTGTTGTTTGGGGAGAAACAGAGGCTCAGGGGTGACCTCATCACTCTCTACAATGGCCTGAAAGGAGGGTGTAGCTGGGCAGGGATCAGTCTCTTCTCCCAGGTAACAAGTGTCAGGACGAGAGGAAATGGCCTCAAGTTGTACCAGGGAAGGTACAGATTGGATATTAGGAAAAATTTGTTCACTGAAGGATTGTCAAGCACTTGAATAGGCTGCCCAGAGAAGTGATGGAGTCACCATCTCTGGGGTTTTTGAAAGACATGTAGGTGTGGCACTGGGGGACATGGCTTTTTCATGGACTTGGGAGGGCTAGGTTAACTGTTGGACTCAATGATCTTAGAGGTCTTTTAAAACCAAAATATTTCCATGATTCTATGAAAATATTGAACAGTGGGGGGGGACAAGCCTTTTTTTTTTTCCCATGGTCTTGTCTCTTGCATGACTTCAAAACCTTGTACTACTTGAGTAGTTTCACTATACACACATAAGGATCTTGCCACATACAGAATATCATTTACATCTGTGCCATGGTTTAACCCCAGCAAGCAACTCAGCTCCACAAAGCCACTTGTGTGCTGGGAGACAGAATCAGAAGAGTAAAAGGGAGAAAACCCTTGGGTTGAGATAAAGACAGGTTAATAGAGAAGACAAAAGCTGCACATGCAAGCAAAGCAAAACAAGTAATTCATTCATCCCTTCCCATGGGCAGGCAGGTGTTCAGCCATCCCCAGGAGAGCAGGGCTCTATCATGCTTAACAGTGACTTGGGAAGACAAATTCACCACGTCACCCTGTTTTTATTGCTGAGCATGAAGTGTAGGGTATGGAAAATCCCTTGGGTCAGTTGGAGACAACTGTCTTGGCAGTGTCCCCTCCCAGTTTCTTATATCCCCCCAGCTTTTATCTCTAGAGGGTGTGGAGCAGAAAGAGCCTTGGCTCTGTGTAAGCTCTGCTCAGAACTAATGAAAACATCCATGGGTTGCCAACACCGCTTCCAGCACAAATCCATAACACAACCTCATGTCAGCTACTGTGATTAAAATCAACTCTATCCCTACCAGTGTAAGGTGGAATCCCATGCTTCTTTATAAAGAAAATCTTTGGTTGTGTGGGGTTAGGTCAGAATCTTTATCTCATTAGACTTTCACAGCCCTATAACAATTCCAAGCATTTAAACTCTTCCTGTAATCAAATGCAGCCAGAACATTCCATATTATGAATATAAACATAAAGATGTCTAATGCTAAAAAAGAAAACAGAATAAAATTTGCTATAAGTGTTTCCATTTGGTAAACAATTTTTTTTGCTTTTATTTGACAAATCACCTCATTGGTAATACTCACAAATGCAGGTCTGGAATACAATTCTCAAAAATGTCATCTGCTGCTAAGAATTTGATTAATTAGCACCCCGTTTATTCAATTACTACATCAATAGTTTGGCATTTTTAAAAGTTAATATTTTTTGTCCATTAGTAATTATTGTTTAATCTGTATTTTGCAATATTTCTAGTGGTTGGCTTCATTAATTTAATAAAGGACAGGTAAGTATTTCTTTTCTAAATACTATCTAGTTTGGTTCACAAAACATGTGATTGACACCAATTTGAAGAGTCTCATGGATGACTTCATAAGCAGGGTAAGAAAGGTCAGTTTGAATACCTGGGCTATTTTGAATTTTACAATGCTTTTATCATGTTTTTATAATTCAATACAGTGGCAGCATAATGGGAAAAAAAAGGAAAATGAAACAAGAGCATTCACTGGACACTACCTCAGCAAACAGAAGGTTTTATTCCCAACTCTGTGACTGAGATGCTGTATGCCCTTGGGTTGGCATTCTCCTATTTCTTTTTATTTTGTCTATTTGGACTGGAGCTTCTCCTGGGTGGATACTGGAGGTGCTAATTAGGGTAGGTAGCAAAATGAGGTCCTGATCTCTGTTGTGGCCTCTAGGTGTTGCTATAATACAAATAATTAATCAAAAGACATGTTTCAGTGTCCACAGAGGGTGTTGCCAATTTTTCCCAGAACCATGCTTAATTTTATAGTTAAACCTCTCTCTCTTGCTCCTCTCTACAGCATAACTGAAATTTTAGCTTTGTGTATTGGGCAAATGAGCCTGAATGTGAAAAGTAAAAGTAGGAAAGCTGTAGAAAGAGATTTGACTCACCTCTAATCAAAGTTCCTAATTTTTGGGTACCTTTGTGACAGTCTCTTGTCCAAGGATGGTCTCTACTAGAGGAACCTGCTATTATATTCCTGACTCAGCCCAACCTTCCACTGCCAAAATCAACTATTGGGCATCACATCCCTTAGCAAGGCCTCTGCTGCTGCTGTGGTTTAGGGCTATAAGCACACAAGGCACACATAAAGACACAAGTGCAGGTGCCTCAGATCAGGACGTAGACCTGTTCTCATGCCTAAGGACATAAGGCCCTAAAATAATTACAAACTGAGATACTTGCAAGTTTAGTAGGGATAAACCTTGTCTTATAGGGTGAAAGTTCAGACCTTGGTGTGGCTTGTTCTCAAGGGCTGCATATTTTGCTCAACAGGGGGCTAATATGCAAAACTCACTGTCGTTATCATTAACAATCCTCAGATTTGTCGTTTAATTAAAAACTACAGCATAGGAAAAAAAACCAAAACCAGAAAATAATTTGGCAGAGTTAGCGCAGCCTTTTGTTCTGTCACATTTTCAAGGAAGGGCTGCCAATCCAGCACAGCACAGCACATCATTTGATGTAACCTCCAGCTGAGCAGCTCCTGCAGAACAGCCCCTCGCGGAGTGTGCTGGAGCCGTCGGTGCTCATGCCCATGCCCAGAATAGTGGCAGGTGCCTCTCAAAGCTGTGTTTGCTGGAAATGCATTTGTAGCCAAACAGTTTTGTCTGGCAGGGCATGAGTGATCCCTCCTGCAAAGCAACAGCACAGGAAGGAAAGGAGATGGATGCACACCTGAAAAAAATGATGCAGGTGCTGGCTGGAGCGATGCCTTAGCAGGATTTACTGATGCAAAGGGGCTGAATATGGGATGGGAGCTCTGTCCTTTTCCTGGCCAGACATAGGTGCTATGAGCACTGTAGCCATGCACTCTCTTCCCCGTGGCTCATCAGCTCTAGGTTAATTTAATCCCTTTTTGTCATGGAGGGGAAATACAGTGAGGGGTGAATGGTCTCTCTGCTCTGGTCTATACGTGGTTCAACCTCTGGGACAGCCATGGTCCAGCTCTCAATATCTAATTGAGATTGCATAACCAGATACTGCAGGCATGTATTTATATAAAAGCTATTTTAATCAAAAGACTAGCCATTAAATTGCCAGTGTTCTTAAGCATGCTTCACCAATTTTTCCACTTTTAAGACTCAAGTAGACAATTTTTTTAATGTTTTATAAATGATAAAAAATTCACATCAGATTTTAACAGAATTAAGCATACTTATTCAACACACATGGGGCCTCTGAAAAAAATGTTATTCAATTTAATAATTTTAATTTACATTGTATATGTACATGAGCATTTCTTTCAACCCACAGGTTAACACCACAAAAAAAAAAAAAACCAAAAAAAGAAAAAGAAATAAAAAAGAAAAAAAGTACTGTGGTTAGCTGAGTGAAGAAACTCTTGAGACACTGTTGTCTGAAATAAAAGCAAGGCACTCTCCCTTAACACCTGATATATTCCTGAATTCTGCCTAGACAAAGGCATGTTCACACTGAGAGAGCTCTAAGAATAGTAGTAGGTTTATTCTGCATTAACTCTTTCTTTTACCACTGTGACATGTTACCGGTTGTACTCTAGGATGAATCAGTGTACTGAAGCTGACATGAAGGACAATTCCACAGATGATGGGATTTGGGAGAGTATCACAGCTAAGACTATCTATGGAAGACTGGAGGACACAGACTACGTGAAATCTCACACGGGGCTCTCAACCTGCTTCCTCCCACTCACATTCCACTTAATAAATAAACCTTGCTCAACAAAAAAGCAATTTCACTGTACTATGCTGATTTGCTTGAAAATCCTTTGTAAGGGCCCACTCGCAAAAAGCTCCTGCATGCCCTTGTCTGGCTGGTGCTCAGCACCTGGCAGGATTTGTCCCTAGATAAAAGTAATTTCTCAAGGGACCTTGTGTCTTACACAAGGAGACAAAAGCAAACATACTTTTTTTGGATTTTATGTCTGTATGTTTTTGTATGCGCACATGTGTGTGAGTGTATATATATATATATATATATGTATATATATATATTTAGTATATACAAAAGCAAATTCAGTCAAAATATATTTGTCTTGCTGGTCAGGCTTGTTACAGCAACCTACAAGAAACATTAGCTTCTCTGATATTTAATTATGCTATTATGTTTGCACATAAGCTTAAAAGTCAATACAAAAAGCAATACTTTTCCAAATATTATCTGCAGGTAAACCAGAAATATTAACTATAGTGATTAGAAGTCTGTTTCCCTATTGACACTACTATAAATCTTGATATAAGAATAATTTTTTCATAAAAGCACATCCAAACATAGTAAGTGATAAAATACCAGATTACTATTTGAAAACCATACAGTGACTCAATATCTGGGTTATCCTTTGCAGCAATTAGGCAATTCATTTGGCATCTGTTTGATTGTATAATTTAATTTCCATATAAACAGCATAGTTTAAAAAAAGACAAAAGCTAGAATGTTTAAAGCTAACAAAAGATACAGTGACATCAGGTTGACATTCAAAAATTTCTTTAGCAAAATGACCAACAAAATTTTGACTTAATACAGTGCATATAAAGTTTTTTAGAACTGAACTTTTTAAATATTATTTGAATTTAGCAAAACATGAGCAAGATTTTAATATCAAAGTGCTAAACAGTACTGCCTTAGAAGTCACTGCAAATAAACTGTAAAATAACTCTGCTTGTGATTTGACAGATATTTTATATACAAATGGTTAATAAAAAGACACGCGCACACACACACGCACACAAATATAGGTATATACATATATATACATACACATTATATATATGTATATAGTTTTCCAACTGGTGTATCTGAGTCAGTGTGAACACCCCATTTAGTTATCTTGTGTAACAGGGCTCCCATGAGCTGGCAGTCATTGCAATAAATACAGGCAAAGCCATTACAATATACCATGCATACAAACATTTATACAAATAAAGACACTATGCAACAAATTATCTCATATTAATATGGCATCAACAGTATAAACATACAAAAAGGAGTACGAACACGGAATGTTTAAACGCAGCCCACTATATCCTTCCTAGCACTTACATTCATACTATTTTACAAGACTTGCTTGTTCTTGAAAACCATCTTCTGTCTGTTTACTAACGAGTCGCTTGTGTTAGAAGTCTAGAACTGAACTATCCCTGATACTGACCCTGTATGCTCCAATCACTACTTACTTGGGTTTCCTTAGCTAAGGAACAACTGAGCCACAATTGCTCCCGTGTCTTCCACATACATTTGTCAATAAGTCACGCTACATGGAATCAAGTTTGGAAAACTCTGTCAGGTAAGTTAGTGCATGTAATTTTTCTCCCTTGATTTCTTCTGTTTGTTTTTCTAGTAAAATAAATTAGTTAATAAACGAGACTTAGTAAGACAGCACTTTAAAAAATTGCACTTGAACATGGGAGCTAACAGCCATTGTCATTTTGCTATATTTGATTTGTATGAAATGTTTAATTGAATGTACTTTGCTAAAAAAGTGAATTTTTGTTTAGATTGTGCTGATGTATGTGCCCTTGATGCAGGAAGTATGCTAAAGGTATCCTCACAAAACACATACTACCCTGGCAAACAACAATTTGCTGTTCTTTCAAACACAGCTTCTACAATTTTACTCCTCATAGACTATGAGGTGTTAAACAACAGATTTAAAACAGTCATGTTAACCCTTTACTGCTGCTGGGATAGCATTGTCCAAAAGTGCCATATTAGCCATTTAAAAAACCCAAATCACACAAAAGAAAACAAAGAACACAACCCCAAACCAGTAAGCCAGTAAGTTTCAGGCCTCAGGTTGTAAGGACAAAGCGCCAGAAAAGACCTCACGTTAGACTCGGAGCGGCTTTTCTGTTAAGTGAGGGCAGAAATGTTAGCTGTAAGTCACGATCCGTTTGCCTGCTCTGGTGGGCGTTTGCCTCTCAGGAGGGTGGTTTGACTCAGAAGGGTAAGGTGTCCAGGAACAGCCTGTCGATGATGGAAGGGGCTGGCACCAAATCTTCCAGTTTCAGGTAAAAGATGCGCTGCAGTCCCAGTGTGCAGAGAGAACGCAAGTCAGCCAGAACACCCAGTACCTTCGGCTCTGCAGACTCGAGCGGTTGTCCTTTGTTTTGGCAACTGAAAGTTAAGTGATCTTTCAAACTGCTTGTGATCTTGTTGCATAGCTCTTCCACTTTCTTTGGTTCTTTTAATCCATGTCGTTCTGCAAAGCCAGAGGAAAAAAAACCACATCAGCATCTTGATTGCAAATGGAGAAAATGTGTTTTCTTAGGCATAACCCAGGTCCATACCCTGGAACTCAGAGCAAAAAGTGCTTTGAAAGTGTAGATTGCTCAGAACAGCTGGGGTTATGTAGTGTCAGTTAACCTTTTTGCCACACAAAATAAGAGAGGGCCAGGGCCCTTTTCTCTTTATCTGCTAAAACAGGCAACAGAGATGCTCAGTTATGATTGAAATTCTGGCACAAGGAATCCAAGCATCCTGTGTACCTGACATAATTTTCATGATATGAGACAGAATTAATTGGGTGATTTTCCAGCAAAACTATCACAGGAGGTGTTTTGGAGATTTCCGTGCTTCCCCACCAGTTGTGAATGCTCAATAACTATGGCAACCATTATTTATTCAGTGAATTCAAGTGGCGATCAATATCCTTAGCAAGCTCCATCAGCGCCCAGCCTAGAATTCCACCAGGAATTTGCAGACATTCTAACAAGAAACTAAAGGCACCTTACTACCCTTTGTTATTTTGATCAGCTGCTGCTTTTTAGTTTATTCATCTTTAAAAGCTCTAAGATAAAAGAAGCCTGGAAGTTAACTATTTTGCTTTGAGTGAGCAATGCCTGAACAGCTGCTATGTTATCCATCACAAAAACCTCAGCACTCCTAAAAGGAAGGGGAGTGGGGTTTGCTCCCCTGCAAATACCTTTTAAAAATACTACAATAATGTTAAATGCATTCACAGCTCTTTAAGCATAAGTAGAATGAATCAGATTTGTGATTCATTAAAAGCAAGCTTTTTATAGGGGAGAGAATTCTGTGTTGTTTGCTATCAAGACTTAGTGGATGAACTAGAATAACAGAAAAAAAAATTCAGAACAAAAATCTCAAATTTGTTATGTAGTCATTTGTCTCTGACTTTGATATACAAAGGTAAGTAAGAAATGGGCTTCACAGCAAAGTCATAATAATTTACACATGAAATAGAATTGTGTCAGATAAGGTAAGCAAAGAAAATGCAGGTTATATTAAGACAATTAGACTTATAAAACAACGACAGCAGTGGATAAGGAGTACTTGTGGCAGTTTTTGTGTTTGATGCTTTTGAAGTCACCTCCTTCCCTGGGTCTCTCTTCCATCTCTGGCAGCCAGCAGCCATATTGTGCCCATTGTCCCCAAGTTTTGTTCCTCCATGCCAGGAGGAGCAAGCAATGGACATGTCCTCTGTCTGTACCCTAATGAACAGTGGAAAGAGTAATGTTCTCTTTGCTTCCAGAAGCAGAGTAATCCCTGCACCAGGCACAGTGCTGCCTTGCCCAGGCCTTTGTGTATGCCCAGGCCTTGCTCACCACCTGCTTTGGCTTAGATACTCTTTACAAACCAATAAAACGGACAGGATTCAATGAGGGCAGTCAGAAATTCAAAAGTGTGGGTTTCCACTAATATTCACCCACTTTTTTTTTTTCAACTCTCTTTACTTAGGCAGAGTTAGCTCCTGAATAGTACTGGTTTGGGATCAGAATCGGAGATGTGCAGACGTGGACATCTCTGTCCAGAAGCTACTGTGCTCTATCATTCAAGCACCATCAATCTGCCCTGTTGTTTCAAAGCAACACTTATCCAACCAGTGACATCTGCTTCAGACATCTTTTTCACCTTGCAGGAATTAAAAACCCTAGGTATTCTAAGTGCCTTGTTTACATTAAAACATGAGAAGTCAATGAATATTTAAAGCCTTTCCAGTAAATGGTGTATAGTGTAATTATGTAAGCCTTAACTATACAGGTCACTGAGAGTAAATACTTAGGCAGATTCTGCCATTAAAAATCTTGGCAGATAAATATTTCATACAGGTTGAAAAAGCTGTAGAGCTTTTCTTTTTTTTCTTTTTTTTTTTTTTTTTTTTTTTTAAAAATAGCCTACTGAGAGAATCTGCAGGACATTAAATTAATCTTGCAATCTTTGAAGAGTTCCTGTCTTTTAATCTGTTTTGTTTCCTAGCTGTGTAAGTGAAGATATTTTTATAGATGTAGGGAGATGGATCCAAAACCTGACTACAAATTAGCAAAGCACATTTTCAAACCCCTGCCTCAGTAGGTGTGTACCTTGCTGTGGAGTATGTAAAATTATCTCTGGCTCTGAAGCATGTAGCCACTTTGTTAGCATTTCCAGCCAGAATTAAACAGCTTGTCTCCCACTGACAAGTTCAGAAGGTTTCATGAAAAAATTATGTCCTTGGTGAATAGCCATGAAATGTACAGATGCAAAACAGTATGTGTGCAAAGATTATCATATTAGTAGCCTTACTTTACATAACAAAATCGTGAAAATTCAGAATGAAGAGATACTCTGTCCTTAAACTCTGGTGCTGCAATATTAAAGCAGTCCCTGATAAACCAAATTGTCCTCCCCCGAATGAATTGCCATACCATGGCCTTCTCTACTCGCAAATCTCCATAAGGGCTAATTCCTCACGCCTGGAAGTGCCTCTAGGGTTTTCAGTCTTAAATTCCTAAAACATCTATAGAAAGTCAAAGCCATCTATGTGAAAACCCTTCTTCTAGGGAAGGACACTGCAGTCTCTGGTGTCAGAACACAACTATTTTCTGAGGAACACACTCATCTAAGAATAGGCTCCTCTCCTTGGTATACTGAGCCTGGGGTCTAATTTGCTCAAAGATTTAGATTTAACAGGGTTCAAGTAACAGGAAACACATTTTCTTGCCTTTTTCACAAACCCAGTCGTGTTTGCACAAAGAAGGACCCACAGTCTTTCTTACACAACCTAGAGGGAGCAGCATGAGGCCCCTGTGGTAAGGGTGTGCAGTGGCACTTAAGCCGACGGCCTCTAATCATTTGCTGTCTTTCACAGGATGTTCTTATCCACATGGGAATGATAAGGCCAAGATTTATCCCAAGAAGTACAGCTGGTCAAAATAGATAGATTTTCTCTAACTGATTGAGGAGATGTGCAAATATTATTGTAGTCAGACTTTCTTATAATGACAAAGGCACACGTAAAGTGAATATAGGATTTCTCAGCCTGTAACAAACCAAGACTGTGTTTTAGGATATCATTGATTTTTGCAAGAAAAATAGTGATTTATGGCAAAGATGCTGTCAAAATGACTCATCAAAAGTCTTGCCTCTAAAGCTCTGCAAACTTAGCTCATCCCAGTAAATTGAACACAGCGAGCTTTTTACACCTTTCTCCTTTTCCCAGGAAGCTGAATGTGATTTTGTGTCATCATTACACTGATCAGCAAAAACTCTACAGGAAGAAAGCAAATAAATCCATCACCAGCTGTGCTAGTCCCTAACCTCTGACCCGAGGCAGATCAGGGCCAGGCAGACTGAGCACTACCTTTACAGAAAACACCTCTGAGAAACACAAATATCTCAAAGACCCTGGGCTCTGCACTCTGTGTCACAGAGGATGACTTTTAGTCTCAATTAATTTTGAGGTGCCCAGAAATGCAACGGATGAACACAGCAGACTTAAAATAGGTCTCTTGATTGTCTCGGTTTCAGTGTAGTTATGTGATTTTCTCTTCCCCTTCAAATTCCTCTTCCCCTTCTATAACTCAAATAAGCACAAGGCTAAGTTGCCTACAGCTTTCTTGTGCACACACTGTTACATGGGAACACTGCAACTCGGGCACATCCAAGAGTCTCCTTTCCTGTTGCAGTTTGGCCCATATTTATCCTGCCTAATTTGCAGATACTTCACAAGGGTCCCCAACCTTGGTGCACAGACCCCTCAAACTCCTCATAACATCAGTTTAAGGATGGGCATTTGTAGTACAGTTTTAGGTGGATGAATCACCTTCTGGAGGTGCCCTGTATTCCCCATCAGCTGTGCAAGGTATACCTAAAGCCAGGTGAGATGAGTGACCACACAGAACACCATAGTTTGCTCTCTCCCTTGAGAAAACCACAGTACAACACAGAGCCTGCTGGTTGCTGCAGAAGCAAAGAGTTCTTGCCTCAACAAAGAGGTGGGAGTGAAAAAGGAGGAGTGAGTACTTTACTTTGACGCTGACAGTATTTCCCTCAGCTAAGTGGCAGGGGGAAGGCAGACAATGCAATCTGGAGGGGTTTTTTTTTTTTATAACTAGCTCTCCTACACTCCTCCAGTCTGCCACCTGCTTTTATGTAGACCCAGCACACAAAGCACCCACTTCAGAGGATATCCTGGCAAGAGGACTGAAGGATATCTGCTGCTGAAGAGTAGGTAATACGTTCCATTGGGAGATTGGACTAACTCATGTTCAGAAGGAACTGCAGCAGTCATACTCTTTTTAGCCAGACTGGTCTCATTACTATTTCTTGGTATGACTGATGGTGCTAAAAATTGTGTTTGTAAATTGGAACGGAAAGCCCAACAGCAGGAAGACAAACACAAACTCGTAATAATTGAAACCTCACAATATTCTTCAGTGGTCTGGTGCCAGTCTAACAAAGCATTAGGAGTGTGAATAAGCCCAATATATACAGTGGTTCTGGGCTGGTCTGTAACACTCTTAAAATAAAACATATGCTGAAAGAGTTTGGCTGAATGAGGGCTAGCATGCTCTGTACTCAGCAGCATCCTACTGAGAGTGTCAAGTGGGCAAAACAATAATGGTTTGATGTGGATAGAGAAAGGAAGGGGCAGAGAGGAAAAGCTAATCAACAAGGAGAAAGACAGAGAGAGAAAACATGAGCAGTTCTAGAGCAGAGAGAAATTTGAGGCTAAATTAGAATGTGCCCTTGAGATGATCCGCACTGGACTCTCAGTCTGTATTTTGTCACAGTTAGAAAAAAAACTAACAAATGGTCATTTGGGAAGTTTAGGAAGCATTTTCTAGCATAGGCTGAGTTAGTATCTAGTCTGCTCTGCAAAGCTTCATCTTCAACACTACCCAGGCCATCACAGAGTGACTGTGCAGGAACACTTGTGATCCATGAACACATTAAACCGATAGAAATCATCCACGTGGAATTAACAACAGAACTTGTCCCAAGATGGCCAGCAATTCCTTTCCATGCTGGCACTTTTCTTTAGCTCGATAGATCCTACATACCAACAGAAAAAGGGCTCTAAATGAGAAGAACACGACAGACTACTTTTTTTACTTTTATAGCCATGAGAGGTGAGTCTCATGTGCTGTTTCCTACCTACTTTCTGCTGGGTGATGCTCAGAGCAACACTCATATGCTGTGGAGGAAGTCGTGTCCAACCTTTCTAAACCAACTAAAGGAAGTAAAAAAAGAGAAGAGAGACAGAGAGAGGAAGATCCTAAAGGAGCACCTTACAGTAAAAATATGTGTTTTGGCACGATAGAGTTCTAAGTTAACTGTTTGCAAGCCTCCACAGTAAGCCAGATGCCACTTCTTTTATTCTGGGTATTCTTTTAAGCTGAGGTCTTATCTGAGAGGACCTGAAAATTTATCAGCAATAATCTGACATAATGCTTTTCCTTCTAGGCAACATACCACAGATTTCCAGGACACATAAAATACATAGAAAAAGCACAAATATATGGACTTTCTAATGGAATACATAATGCCAAATATTGTACATATCTTTAGTTTTACTCAAAGTAAGCAATGTAGTGAACCAATGAGTACTGCGATACTCAATAGGTCTCGTGTTGCTCTCTTAGCAATTACTAAAAAGAACAAATCATCCTACAAGTCTATAACCATGCATCCTATGCTGTCATCTGCAGCTGTGGTTGGGATAGGACATGCAGCTCCAAACAAGTCAGCATGGTTAATTGAAGGTCACTGGAACTACTGGGACTGTTACTGGGGAGACAATTTGACATCCCAAAATGGAGGAACAGCTTTCAGTGTATCTTAGGACACTGGGACCAGTGGAATATCTTTTAGTCTCCAACACTGAATTTTACATTTATTCCCTCTTCCTTCACTGGGAGACAGAAGTTAGTTCTCCTTGTCACTCTTGAAGAACACAGACAGAATACGTGAAAGAGAGCGGTGACTCCTCTTACTCTTCTCCCTCAGGAAAACTGCCAAAGTTTAGCAGTTTTCAAGAGGGTTTCTTTTCTAAAAGCACATCTTTGTTTGGGCTAAGGACAGCACTCATGAAAGCAAGAAGAATGAATAGGTCATTACTCCCAGAAGAAATTTTCTTTACCTGGAAAGACAATTCTTGAATCCAATGCTGCCTAAGATGCTGTACAGTATTAAAACAGGCTATCACTACTACAGATCACAGGGTTGTTGTATTTCCTTTTTTTTATGTTAAGCCATCAAGTTATGAGCAATTTGTGTAATAATCAAGAAAATTTTGCTCAAGGCAGCATTCTGGTTTTGTAGTGTTGTTATTAAAGGCAAACAACTAGATTCACAAAATAAAGCTTTCCCATTCATTTTGAAGGCTAATGACATGGTCAGGTTCCCTTACTTTGGAATCAGATCAGAGATAGGGCCTTAGCTGTCCCTCTGACCACCAGCTTGTCCACAAATAATCAGACACAACTGTGCCATTCTGTGGCCTTTGAAATATATCAAGTTGTCTTAAGACAAAAGACAGTGGTACTTAGTAGTTGGATATCCTGTGTTGCTGGGAAAGGTTGCTCTCCCTTGGTCTCACTCACAAAAGGGGCTTGAAGCAGAGTTTGCCAATAGCCTCCAACAGTCCATTACAGGAGAAAAGGGTGGAGATAAAGAATGGTACCTAAACCATCCATCTAATTCTAAGCCAAGCCTCAAAACAATGCTTAAAAATGTTCAACATTTCAGACTTCTTCAGGTTTCATCTTTCCAAATTTTCTCTTTGTTATTTTTCTCTTTTGCTGTGACTAGCTGAAAACCAGCACATGTCTTGTCATACTCAAACTGCAGGGAGGAGACAAGAAGCCGTTTCTAGTGAGATGCCACATCAGAGGAAAATCTCAAGGTTTTCCTGAATAAAAAATTTCAGTGCACTAGCTAGAATCACCTGATTTCCTCTTACAGGTTTTATTTTTAATATTAGTCATCATTATACAATGGTAGCTGCTTTCAGGTGACCAAATTTTTGGCTGAGTCTCTGAGTTAGCTAACTGCCCTTGGACATCTGAAACCTGTGAATATAAGTCACTAGAGCTTTGGTCTAATTTAGATCACATGAAAATACATGCTGTACTTAAGGCCAAATCAGCAGAGATATATTAGCCTCACGAAATAAAAGAATAAGCAGAAAGCAACATTAATTTTAAACACCATCTCACACAGGTGAGAAAATCAAGAGAAGCTTGACAAACAGAGAAAATCTTAAAGCTTCTATGTACAGAAATTGTTTCTTTTAAAGGCAACAATTGCTTACACTTGTTTAGAAACTTTGGGAAGACCAGCACAACATAGCAAACTCCTGGAAGGGTATGATCAAGGAAAGGAAGAAATGTGGGGTACATCCAATTAAAAGCTGTTTCTAATTATCCGAGGGTGAACTGAGCCAGCCACTGGACAACTTTTACTCCTTATGTAAGGGCAAGCAAGCAGTACTTAACTGAACCAATTAAACCATGTTAAAACAGGACATGGGTTTGTAAGGGGAATAAGTTTTCCTCCTATACATTTGCTTTACCACATTCACTTAGCTTGCTGGGAATCCTGTTCATCAACCTGCACACTCTTGGTCTCCAGGATGATAACCAAGGACACACTACCTATGGCTACCTAAAAAAGACATATCTCATAATCAGTAAATAATCTAAATAATTCCTACATGCTATATATGTGTGCGTATATAAAGGGACAACACCTGTCCTTGATTTAGAGATATCTAAATGCATGTGCATACATAAATACATTATGTATGTATATAAGCATGCATACACACACACACACACATATATGTATGTGTTTATAGTACATACATGTAAGTGGGTGTGAACTATGTCAGTGGATGTTTATATGCAGGAGAAAGAAAAAAAATAAATTTGGAATGTTCTTTCTGACTTCAACATACCACTCATTTTGGAAACTTTTTTGTACAGAGTAAAGCAGCTCCAATGAGTTATCCTGGTCTTAAATGTTTTATCAAAGAAACCAGAAACTGCACCTTAAAGTACCCTTTCCAGCTGCAGAAAAAATAAACAGAAATTAATAAAAAACCTGAAAATACGTAAGAAACAAAGAGCTACATACATACACTAACCCTTCACTAAAATGCAGGAAGGCAGTATACTGTGCAAATTCTAAAACCAAAACTCCTGGCCTCACAAATATCAGCAGCAATTGGCTGATTTTATTTTTGTATCTGTCATTTGGTGTTTTATCTCAGGGCTGCCCTGACATCATCTCATTCTGGGTAAAATGAAGACTACAGCTGGTGTTGCTGAGGCCACTGCCTGCAAAGTAGTGGATGCCTGAAAAGCAGAAGGAAATCAATATCTATCCCAGTAGAGCTTATAAGCATCTCTGGGAAGACCCAGATCAGGGCACACTGAAGCCCTGTCTCACACTGATGACACAGTTGTACTGTTTAACTACCAGTTTTTCTGATATGAGTGTGAGGCTCTCTGTGGAGATGACTTCTGCTCCAAATTCTGCTGTGTGGCTGTCGACACCCTTTCCCCCAACTCTTCCTGCTGCCATCAGCCGTGACTCTTCTGTTGCAAGATGCCCAAGGTATGCAGTGGCTTTATTGTTTCAGGAATGCAAAAATTACACTTTAAAAGGTCATGTTCCCCTGTTTTGTACTTACTGGACAGATTTGGCAGATTCTGACATTAGTTTCCTGCTGTTCACCCCAGCAGGCAGAAAGGGTCATATGGTCACATGCACACCCAAAAGCTTCTGTACAACTGTGGAACATTACTTTTTTCTCATTATTCTCTGATTTTCCTCTCTCAGAAAAACAGTACATGGAATACCTAGGCTAGCCTGGCTACCAAAAGCAGCCTGCCTACCAAAAGCAGCTCCCTCATGGAGCACTCTTTCTGGTCTAGCTATCTTGCTGAGAGATGAGCTATGCTAGCCATAGCAGGTCTCAAGCTGCCTGGATGCTACTATTCCTACACAGAAAACCTAGCTCTGAGAGTTTCATTAGGATTTTCTGGGCCTTTAGCAAGTATCTTGAATATTTCTGTAGGGGCCTCACAATTGGCTTGCAAGCAGTTTGCTTTTTAGAGAATATTCCAAAAAAAAGAATGAAGCTGCAAAGAAATAATGAGATTACATTTCTAATAGGGCGTCAAATAGCCTAACGTTAATCCACAATTTCAATATGGTCATGCCAGTGCTTAAAAATCATAATCTCTTCACCCTGAATATAGCTAAATTAACTGAAACTTCTTGAATCTACATTAAAGCAAAGCACTAGAGTCTGAAGCTTTCTATTAACAAAGAAGCACTTACCTGTAATCATAGTTAGAGCTGATAGACTTGCTAAGGCTGGGATATCAAGGTTAAGGCTCTTTAAGTTTAAGGAAAAGTCTTTAATAGAGTCGAGCCACTCCCCAAATCCTCGAAGGCACTGAAGTCTATGAAGCACGAGTCCATTGCAGAATACAAACTTATCCTCAGCAGTATCAGACCTCAAATAAAAACAATTGAAAAAATTATAAATGCATCTTCTACTTTACAGAAAAATGCATAACCAGTATTGAAGCTTCTGTCATTTAAAATCCAAGGCATATTATCCTGAGACATATGTGGGCATTCACGTTTGACAATATGTTTCTCCCTTGGGGCCAAAGTACAACAAATAAGCTTCTATGATTGCTTACTTGGTAGAGTTATAAGCCTGAGGTTAGCTGTAGCATGTGGTGTAGACTGTCTAATTAGTTAAGATTTTGGTCCTGCCCAAAGGCATAAACAGAGAAGACATTTTGCATTAAATACTGTATGCTTGAACCAAAGGAATAGTAAGTGAGTGCATTTTGAAATACAAAACTAATAAAAAGATAGATTCTGCAACTCTCAGCATTTACTTAGCATCATCTGTATTTTTCAGATTGCAAAAATTGGCAGGAAAAAAACAATGGAGAACGCATGCAGTAATGCAGCACAATACACATAACTGCATTAACTCTTTTATATGAAAACTTGTGTGTAAGAGAGAAATTACAGCCAAACCCTCTTCTTCTTCCTTTTCCATTACCAATATTTTTGTTAAAAAACCACATGCAAAGGTAATTTTCAACCTAAATAAACAAGGGCATAACTGAAATCACCAGCCTGTAATTTTGCCAGTTCCTGAAAGTGAATGATTTGGTAAAGTGTCTTAACTAGTGCTAGATTGACAAATAGCATTTCACTCTGTTAAATGACTGGGCATTATGAAGAAACCCAATCTGAACAAGATTTTAAATCTTCTTCATCCCTTTCAAAAACAGATGAAAAAGGGAAAAGAAAAAATCTTTCATACTTGAGGTGCTTTTCTATATTTCATACTTATGAGTACAAAGCAGACTTGCTCAAATTGTACCTGAGGATCAATTTTGATTACTATATAAGAAGAAGATGGGACAGATCAAATAAAAGAAGCCCATTAGTGACACCTTTGATCTCTTTTTAAATCACCTTCTTGGTTTTTCCTGCAGAGTAAAACAAATTGAACACCATATCCTTTGTATGCAGACATTGCTTAATTTTTGTGTATTGTTTTTTTGGTACAATTGACAATGCTCAAAGATAGCGCCATATTTATTCCTTAAAAAAATTCAGACTGATGATTTTTCACATCATCTTAAGAGGAAATGAAATGAATAGTTACCTGATGGAGAGTCTTAGTACAAACAGCTCCAAAAAAGCTGATTCTATGAGTAATGTCTGATCTTCTTTTGGGAGGTCAGTAAATCCTGGGATTTTTTCTGCCCAGCCTCTAGTTATGTCAATGGAGGCAGTCAGAAGATTATAGAACTGTTGTACATGTTCTGCATCTGTGCCTGCAGCAGCCTGATCAGTGGAACAGTACTAAAATGAAAGCCACAGAAAGCAAGGTTATATGCATTTAAGGGCATTCTGTGAAACATACAGCATTATTTGCCCGACAACATTTCCTTCTGTGGCAAAGCTGGTATTATCAACAAAGACATAAAAAGTAGGTCTACATCCATCTTCTTATTTGGTTACCCACAGGCGTTTTGCTATTCAGATAGATATTGCAAAAATATTTCCATATGTATAGAAGTAATTTCAAATTTATAACTAAAATATAATATCACATTTTACAAGTACCTATATGCTATTAGTAAACAGAAATAGAAACCTGGTGGGTAGGATAATTTGCATCACACTAGAAGAGGAACACTATTTGGCTTACTACAATGAAACACTTTTCCCATTGATGAATTTCTCTCAGTATGTCAGAAATGCAGATTTCTTCCAAAACCTCACAAAGTGCATTTTATCTGACAGTGATAGAGACACATAAGATAAATCATGTTTTATCTGACACATGCAGCATTGCTTCATTTGAATATAGAATTGGTTCAAAGTAAACCAGCTGCCCCATATCACCTCTTATCCTTCAAATTGAAGCATTTGAGGTTGAGCAGAACCTATTATCCTGCTTATGTGGCCATAAGTCTTCCAGGCAACAATTTGACAGTCTCAGCTTGCTCAGCTTCCCTGTGACCCTCTGACAGCTCCCTCCCCACTATCTCCTACTTCATCACCAGTGGATCCCTGTCATTCCTTTGACACTGCTTTCTCTCTCTTGCCAGAAAATACAACAGGAGCTTTTGTGGATTAGTCCAATTCTGTGCTTGGAAAGTGCTGCTGGTTTTCTGAATAATATGGCATTTATTGTAGTAACATCCTCATCATCAGACATCTGCTAGGTTCTTTCTGGGAGAGACTTCATACCCACTCTCTCTCATAGGTTCATTTAAAGAAAGGCTGAAGAAGCCTGCGTACCCTTTGGAAATAGCTTCCCAAATGCATTTAAGCTTGAGTCCATCAGCCTGAAGGCCACTCTAGCAACTCCCCAAGCCAGAATGGAAGCAGAAAAAACTCTTTCCCAATCAGTAACAGTGGTCTGGCAGCCTGGGAGGAGCGTATTACAGCCATGCCATGTGGGCTGCAGGTATCACCCAAGTTGCAAACTGCAACACAAAATTCACCTCTGCGCAGGATAGAGAGCAGGGGCAGCAAGTAGAGCTCAGGTATTTGTCCTGTACTCTGCCTCTCCTAGCTGGACCTGATTGCTGTAGGCAGGTAAGGGATGAAGGACACAATGTCAGAGTTGCTGACTGATGGGAGAACCACAGCAATCCCAGAGACCTCTGTCTGTATCTGGGGTCCTGGCACCAGCTCTTAGTGACTGTTCTGCTTACCCAACACTAACTGCATGAGTTTCTCACGGTAAGTTCCAGCTCACATCCCTAATCAGCTGGTGAAACATGTGCAATCCTTCTTAGAAAGTTCCTATGGAGACAAATTTTGCCTCAGTTGCACCAAAGGATTCTGAGACAGTGAGGCAGGTAGAGGCCACAGTACAGAGAAGATGGGGAGCAGCAGTAGAAAAATCTGAATGCTACAGCATTTATGTGTTCAGATCCC
This sequence comes from Petroica traversi, assembly GCA_025920805.1. Taxonomy (NCBI): domain Eukaryota; kingdom Metazoa; phylum Chordata; class Aves; order Passeriformes; family Petroicidae; genus Petroica; species Petroica traversi. The sequence goes on from JAHLSL010000056.1 coordinate 9,444,656, forward strand.
CACTTGAATGGAGGAGTTGAGGATGCTCAAACAGCAAGAATCAACTACACCTGGCACTGGACTGCAACAAGATGCACACGGGTACAGGTAGGAAAACATAATTTTCTTTTTCAGAGACCATGCATGTTCTGGACCCTCTGGAAGTGAAGCTGCAGAGCAAGCCACAACAAGTGTGCATTTTGGCTCCAGGAAACGTGCTTTGCTATGCAGGGGCTGACCTATGACTCTCTTACTAGGCAGGGAAACTAAACAGGCTGATGGAAACTCCTGCCTCATGACAGGTATTGCTAAGCCAAGACATATTCTTGATCCTTCTTGCAGTAAAAAAGGAAAAGAAAAAAGGTACTACCCATTCTGAATGAGTTCGTTCTAAATATAACTCATCACAACTGAGGGTAATTATGCCAGGTGTTAATTTGTTCCCAATATTTATAAAACATTCCTTTGGCAAAAGTAAGGCAAAGTTTTAACATTTTCTAATGAAGCTGAATGCTGCATTTTGTTGTGTAATTGTGAAGGCTATGGTGTGGTATACACCATGCTGGGCACTGAATCAAATTAAATGGATCTAAAAAAAACGATAACCTTTATTTTTTTATTATGGTCTATCCCATGAGAGCAATTTTAGAACAAAGTTGAAAGATTATAGCAATTGTATAATTTTCAGCTGCTGCAATACGTCACTGCTACAAAGAGTTACCACTTACAAAGAATTGTTAAAATAAAATATTATTTACTTGTAACAGGCTTAGAAGGATATAAGTAATAATAAACAGAATGTATGTTTCTGTTCCATGCACCCCAATAGTGGGTTTTTTCTATGATTATTTCATGGAGAAGAAGTGATATTTGACCTAACTTGTGACCAAGACAGCTGGCAATCCTGCCCTTGGTCAGGAGGCCACAGAACGGAAGGGCTCTCTCCAATCTGCATTTCTAAACCTGCCCTATGCAAACTGGAGGCACACCAGGAGAAAGACAAAGGACAAAGCTCTGCCCCCCTCCCTTCCTCAGAGCTCCTTTGGGAATTAAATGGAATCTGACTGTTTCTTAAGGAGGGGGTTGCATGTGTAGCAAGCAACATTAACTCATATGTTATATCTGAAGAGATTTGGAAAGCCTGAGGTTGGGAAGCCCGATAGCACAACTTAGCTCTGCCATTTCCCTGCTCTCATCAGTCCTTCATCGATGGCTACAGCTGCAAAAGCCTAACAATAACTTCTTTGCACAGACAAAAGCCTATGCTCATTTTTCCAAAAGCCACAATACGTGCTTAATTTTGTGGCCCGGGAAGGGGGGGATTATTGCCTAAATGCTGCACTCCCCCTCTGAAAAGGCAACATTTCTATTTAAGTTGGTGCCTGCTCTGCATGAATAAGGATGGCAAGATATAGGGTCTGTTTCTCATCTCACCTCCTTAAAAGTGTAAACTCAGGGAATTGTACCAGTAAACAGGTGTGAGACCAGCATACGGCCCTTGGCAATTCCCTTTTGAAACCAAGTACCTAAATATACCACTTGGACTGGTAAGTTAAAACCAGTGCTGAGATAAAAAGCAGCCATGTTCTGAACAGAACTGTTTTCAATGTTTTGGTGTAAAGTTTGTAGCTTAGGTAACTTATTTTTGGTTTTGGTTTTTTTCCTGGGTCGCTCTGTGTGTGTGAGAGTGTGTGTATGTGTCTATAGGGTTTTTTTGGTGGGAAGGGATGCACATTTTTGTCTAGAACTTTTATCAGTATTTTTAAGACAGTCAAGATATTACAGCTTGTAAACATGAAGACCATGCTAAACATTAAGGTCGTATCTGCAGAAGTGTCAGGACTGACTCCAAAGCCAGGTTTCCAGGTCTGCCCATTTGTGGTGCTCAGCAGGGTCACAGCCCAGCTGAATGTGCCGTAAATTACTCTTTAGAGGTACAGGTTTATTCTTCATAGGAGTATTTTAGCATTGCAGTGTGTTTATGGCATATTTCATTAAATCCAGCTAATCTCGCATTTACACAGCATTTGTTTGTGACTTCCCCTAATTTTTCAAAATATGTATAAGGGTACATGAAAACATAAGAATATACTAATTTCTTGTAGAATTTTTTGTCTTTTCAGTACCACTGAGCATAACAGACTATTACATATTTTAGTGTAAAGAAAAACTTAGATATTAATATGTCCTAACAGATAATCATACTTAATCTTTTAGCTACCAAGACTAAATTAATTTACTGTCAATCATATTCCTGCAATGTCCAACAGAATTGTTCTACATTCAAATCTGTGGTTGTTCTCATTAAAAGATAAATAATTACTGAAAGGCCAAAGAAAAAAAATCACATAGAAGTACATAATTTTTGTCCAGTTTTCTGTAAATGCAGAAGAACTTTCTATCAATAAATAAATACAAAGTATGGCCCCTGGACTCCTGCATTTGTGTGGAACCCAGCAGATTTCTTTCAAAGAGCAGAGCTTGTCACACACCTTGGTATTTGCAGAATGATCCCTGAGACAATTTGGGTAAGTTAGGGTACACGTAGATATGGCTAATGAATTCTCCCCATAGTAGGTTTTTAGACACTGAACAGCCAGGTTATTGATAATAACTTGAAAAATTACATAATTGAATACTTGCAGATTAGCTTGAAGAAAATATGTTACAGCATGCTTTAAATTGCTAAATTTTATATATAAGTATAGTCTAAAATAGAGTAATATAATTTTTGTATAATTGCAGTAAATATGATTTAGGATTAAATATTACTTAGCAACAAGTGACAAATGGCCGATGGAGTTATTGTCTGAGTACAGCTGCTATTTTTTTTTACAGTCTCAAATTTAATCATATTTCTTTAAGGGGGAAGAATTTGATCTTGTTTTTCCATAGCAGTAGTTTCTTTCTTATCCTATATCAACCTGCCTAAAACTTGAATTTAACAAGCCATTTCAATGCTGCATTTTATTAATTACAGAACTTTTTTTTCAACTTTCAGAATATTCCATGAATATTCAAATTGTTACTATGATACATTAAAGAACAAGGTTACAAAAATATATAATCTTTGGTGAAGCTTTGCTGATTTTTCAGATCAAATTAAAATCAAAATTAAAATTTCAAAAAGCTTATTTTAAAAATGTGAATTTTACTGAAGGAATATTTATGCTGGGGTATCAAAAGACAACCCTGTTCCCATTTAAATAATGGCAAAATTCCTATTGATTTCAACAGGAATGGTCCTAGCCATCCGGTGCCACACTCTGCAACCCTTCTATCTGAATATTAGGGAAGTGCCATTAAATTTTAGCCTTCAGAAAATGAAGGTTAAGATATTGAACATACAAGTTCTGCTCCTGGTTAATCAATGACATCATAATTGATCATGTTTTGGCACAGCCTTTTTGCAAGAAGAACGCTCTATTTATCTATGCATTTTTGCTTTCACTCAGCCTTAGAATATACTGCAGATTATTAGATTATTTTGTGATTTACATCCTTGCAATGAATAGTTACTAACACTAGTATCTACTGCACTTCCTTGCCTCTCATTGTCCACCTACCACGAAAAGACAACGGCTGGCTGGACTGATTTCTACCCTCATCCAAATTTCACACTTAATTTCATTTTGGCAAAGCAGCTGGTAAGGAGAAACACAGCTCGCAAATCATTTCTGTGCAGAAAGCAAAGAGGGAAAGAAAAGTGAGACATACTCTTGAATAGTCCAGCTCCCTGGGCGTGGAGTCGGTTAAAGCTCGAACGAGGGCATTCATCATGCTGATGGGAGGAGAGGGCGGGGAGGGCTGAGAGGGTTCTTGCTGTAAGGGGCTCTTTGGTTTGGAAGGCAGCCGACCTCTTCTCCCTTTCAGGCTGTCGGTACGGACGACTAGGTGAAAAAAAAATCCCAAGGGAATCAGTTGTGAAGGTACCAGCAAACGATGGATCAGAATGAACACCCTGCTTTCCTTACGGTGGAACCAGACTGGCAAAAACAAGAGCGTTCTCCAGTTTCAGCACTTGCTCTTGATGCCTTTGATTGCAAAGGAACACAAATGGCACCAGAACTGTCAGACCTATGGTTGTAAGCAGCAATGTAGCTGCTTACTGAGAGCCCAGCTGTGTTCCTTGTGTCCACGCTTTGTTTGCAGCACGTCAGTGTGCCCGCGTACATGCGCCCGTGACACTCCACTGCTGGAAAAAAGCTGGATGTGAAACACAGCTTTTAGTGTTTCTACTCCCAGTGTCTCTTTTAAATGGCAGAGGCGTTCATTCCAAGTAATCTTAGCTTTCTTGAAGCATTTGAAAAAATATGGTCACATTACATAGGTTATATTACCCATGTCACTATTTGCAATGGGACTGCTCACACAATATTACTCACATGCTTAAATATTTGCAGAATTGGGACTAATGAGTTGATCCTGTTTCCATTTAAATTAATTGCAAATTACAATCAGCTTATGGGAATGAAATGAGATCCTATGTCAAAATGCACACAATCCAGTGCAGCCCCCAGTGAGATAACAAGGGGAAGCCAACAGCCTTATCGAGCAATGTTCAAAGTTAATAAAGGAGACATTTTGGCCACTGTCAAATTATCCTCCAGTGACCTTGCTGTTCTTGAACTCTGGGCTCTACAGTCTAAATATGATAATAGGGGTGAAAAGCACAAAATCAATACATTATTACATAAATGCACATATTTGGGGGTAAGTTATGAATCTCATCACTGTCAAACTTATTGTAGAGACATCCATGCTGACACACGCACACAGAAACAGATCCATTAAACATAACATTTTAGTTTTCTGGGATCATAAATAGCCAGAGTCCTTACCTTCTTTAACCATGCCGACACTGAGACACTTCTGGAACCGGCAGTATTGGCATCTGTTACGACGTCTCTTGTCCACTGGGCAGTTTTTATTTGCCAGACAAACATATTTTGCATTTTTCTGAACTGTTCTCTGCAAAAATGCAACACAAAAATAGTAAACTGATCGTTTCTTGAGCAACTTAGAACCTGACAAAATGTGTTTTAATTACAACATGAAAAGTGACAGTGCAATTCATATAATTAGATAAAATTAATTTCCTAACACACTAGCCTGCAGGAAAAACAATTTTATTAGTGCTAGCTGCTGACAATGAAAATCATCTAGGATTGTTCTGAAGCAAGTCTCTGGAGACAGGCAACTTTGAATGATAAAATCATATCTGAAATTACCAGGTCATCACATCTACCTTTGGGGATTAGATTATCTCCGCTTTTAATATCCCTTTGGGAACAATTTTCTACTTGGTTCATTCCCTTGATTATTGCTGACCTTATTAAAATAAAATCAAAATGATCTGCAATGTACTTCTCTTGCTATCACTATTGTTAGTCAAATACCACAATAACTGGTTTGGTTAGCCATTAAAATCATCAGGGAGAAAAATAAAAATACCAGAAAGCCCCACAAAATATGTTTGGCTAAATACTCTGGGAAAGTTAACCTGACGTGAGGAAAAAAGACAGAATGATGACATAGTTATGTAAATTTAATTAATTCTGAAGTCATTTTGAAAAAAATAAAACAAAACTAAAATCTGTAGAAACCTGGTAAGCTTTGGGAAAATGTAGCAAATATTAATGCAAAAAAGTATCTTGCTGCCATACTTAAATTAAAATATACATCAATAAATAACATTCAAAAAGATATTACTAGAAAAGACACCAGGAACAAATTTATCAACTCAACATTCAATATTAAATCTTTAACTGCAATTAAATTAATGGATAAATTTTAATCCATAATTTGTGTTTTTATTATCAAATAACAGCCTAAATGTACTAAATATAAGAGATACAGCAAATACTGTTCATGGTGATTTGGAGTTGAAAACAGTTTAATTTTGCAGAAAAAGGTACTGTTACAAACCAAGGATATGCTATTGATTTACACAGGGGCAGCTTTGGGATAAGAGCTGCTATTTCCTTGTTATTTGAGTTCCTTTTTCTAGTTATATTTAAATAACAAATTAGTTCTACAGGAGGTGTGTATGTTACCATGTGATCAAAGGATTATTATTAAGCAACACTGACAACTCCATCTACAATAAAAAAAATGTTGTATGCTCTCCCCCCCAAATATTTTGGGACTGTTTTTGTTCCTATTGTATCTTTTACCAGAACAGGGGCATGACTGCTCTCTAAGCAAGAAGAAATATACCAAATTAACCCCAAATCTTAAACTTGCTGCCCAGAACCATTCTACAAAAGTCTGTCCCAAGTTCTTTACTTAAACAAGCTATTGCTGAAGTTAACACTGGAATCTGGACTCAGACTGCTGAAAGAAAATTACAAAGCTCCCAAACCTAAGATCAAAAGAGCATATTAAACTCTTGCAAATATAAGCACAAAGTTTGCACGGAGAAACTGCCATGTGTAAGTTGTTTGTGTTGCAAAGCTGCCTTCATTGCAGAGCAGGCACCAGGACCCTGTGCAGTGCTTAGTCACTGCTCTGCAAGCAGCTTTCCCCTGGTGAGGACTCCCCGGGCTCCTGAGCTGAAGGGTAATGACAAAGCAGCAATCAAACACAACTAGAAGCCCTTGGGTTTGTCCCATGAGTGAAACCAGTTTCTTCCTGGTGCTGACCACCCTGCATTCCTCCTCTCACCAACACCCCAGGACAACAAACGGCACCGCTGCCACCACCTAAAATACTGAGCGGGCTTTACAATTTCAGGGTTTCTTTCTCACCTAAAAATAAAGTATAGTTGCAACGGGTTACTGAGTAAAACCCAAGTTGGACGTACTGCAGGTGAGTTTCACTACAGAATAAATGCAGTTTATAGCTTAAATGGGGTGACCCATGCTTCATTGAGGAATGCTGGCAGACCAGAGATGGGGCTCCCCCACATCACTGCCATGGCCTCTTCTCAGCCAAGACTGGCCCATCCTTTTATTCTATGGAGGACTTCCTTCAAAAAGTTTGGGCGTCCCTCCCACCCTGCTTGGTGTGGCTGGGTTTTAACACACGATGTCCCTGAACCCCTGGGTCAGGACCAGGAGCACGCAGGGACAGCGCGGGTGGGAAGCGAGGTGGGAGCAGCAGGGAAGGGGAGCAAAGCGCGGAGCTCTCACCTTGAAAAAGCCCTTGCAGCCCTCGCACGTCCGCACCCCGTAGTGCTGGCAGGCGGCATTATCTCCACACACGGCGCAGGTGCCTTCCCCGGACGAAGAGCTCCTGCTGGGCGGAGACGGGAGGCCACTGCTGCCGCTGCCGCTGCTCTCCCCCATGAGGCTGGAGGCGGCTGCGTTGAGGCCGAGCGGTGAGAAGGCTAAGGTGGCTGGTCTTTTGCCCAGGTGAAGCCCGTAGGAATGGCCCTCCATGGGAGCCTGGCCGGCGGCGGGCCGCTCGGAGCCCAGGGGCAGGCTCAGCGAGGCAGGGTCGTAGCACATGTGGGCGGCCGCGGGCGGCGTGTGCGGGGGAGAGTGCTTGAAGTGGAAGAGAGGGAAGCGAGGAGGCACGGTCTTCATGGGGGCGGCGTCCATCAGGTGGCCGGGAGGCAGGCAGGTCTGCGTGGGCTGCAGCGGGGGCTCGTCCCACAGGCCCTGGTGAGCGGGGAAGCCGGGCGTGGTGGGCGTGGAGGGCGGAGATTGCTTGAAGTACATGGAAGTGCTGGGCATGCCCTCGTCCGTGGACGGGGGCAGTGAGGGCTGGTACGGGGACAGCCGGGTGTCTTCCATCTTTATGAGGGGCCTCTGGCCGGAGGAGGCAGTTTGCATTTGGTAGAGGCAGGAAGGCTTGAGCTCGTAGCTGCCGGAGTAACCCTCCATAAAGGTGCTGAAGCTGGGAAGGGAGGTGGTGGCGGTGGCAGTGATTTCGGTACTGCTCAGGTCCATGGTCAGCTTGGCATAGTCAGGGTTCATGATGTCCGAGCTGTACTCCGAGCCATAGGCGTAGGTCTGAGATGCATAATTCGAGCCGGGCGGTGAAGGGCTATACTGCGCTTGCACACAGGGCATATCTGCAAGGCCAAGGGCGCGTCAACAAGCAGGCCGGGGCGGCAGCCCGCGGCCCAGACCCTCACAAACCTCTCTCCCAGAGCTCACACAGGCACCCAGCTCCCACTCGGGCATTCAAATCAGCCTCCAGCCTTTTCCTTGCAACGAGAATTGTGCATTCGGTACTATGGAGCCTGCTCTCGGCTAGTCAAGGGAGAAACTCACATTTGTACCAGTGTCAGAGAGAGGAGGATCCACCTCGAGCTGCCCTACATCTGCTGCTTAATATACACAGGTGTCAATGAGAATTAGATAAGCAGAATGAGAACGGTTTATGACTCTAAATCTATCTCTATATGCATGCAATCACGCTGTAAAATTTTCATGAGGGGTAAACGAGATTACCTAATGCATAATATTAAAAATTATATTTATTATAAAAGAAGCAGCATCTGCAGTGCATGTCAGAGGAATTACTCAAATCACAGGGTTTGCTACTCAGGACTTGCAAACATCAATTTTGCTTACTCAGCTCTGGGCCTTTGAAGAATATTTCTGGTCAGCTATTAATTTAAGGTTGCTTTC
>JAHLSL010000056.1:9467193-9559966 GCA_025920805.1 Petroica traversi
GTGCCGCGCTCGGGCAGCAGGTGCTGCCGTCTCTGCCTGCCCCGTTCGCCCGGCGGCGTTCCGGGCCCTCAGCGGTGGCGGGTCGCAGTTCGACATGGAATGTTAAAGGGGTTGGAAGGGACCTTAGAGTCATCCAGGTCCAACTCCTTCTGCCGTGGGCAGGAACATCGTCCCCCAGACCAGGCAGCCCGATGCCTCATCCAACCTGGCCTTGAATACTCCCATGGATGGGGCATCCGCATCCTCCCTGGGCAGCTTGTTTCAGTCTCTCAAACCCTCACAGTAAAGGATTTGCTTTTTTTTAATCTCACTCAAAATTCCTCTCTTTTCAGTTTGAACCTGTTGCTCCTTGTCCTATCACTACAGCTCCTGATAAAGATTCCTACTCTGGCTTCCATGTATGTCCACTTCAGGCACTGGAAGGTTGCAGTGAGGTCTCCACACAACCTTCTCTTTTCCACCCACAATATCCACAATATTCTGAGCGTGTCTTCATAGGCACACAAATCATGATGTTCCCAGGTGCTGGCTGTGGGTTAGTAATTCAGGAGCTGCTCTGCAGTCAGCCTGGCTCCTGTGCAGCTGAGAGGGGAGTACGTACCAGAAGCAGTAACTTCAGTGCTGCTGCTCTCTCCCGAGTCTTCCCAAAGTTACAGGGAATTTGTGTGTATTTTAGCTGGTTCTTATAAACATAGGTAATGTATTCTCAGCTATACAGTGGGTGTCTCAATAGGCTTAGCTGCAGCCATCTCCCAGGAGGTAGGCAATGGTTTTTTTTGGATCCCTGTCGGTCCAGGAGGGAAGTGAATGTTCTCACAGCCTTCTCCAAAGGCAAGTGCTTTAGCCGGTGGTCTGCTGTGTAGAAGTGGCTGTGATGGCTGGTCTCTGTGTGTCAGCAGGCACTGGGCCCCTCGGGGCTAGGAGTGTAGCAAGATAACTCATTCTGCAAGCAGCTGTGCTGGCTGAAGATGCAGCTCTCCCCCAGCGATTTGCTGCCTTTCCTCTGCCAGAGTTACCGCCCCCACAGCTCTTGAGTTGATGTTGGATAAGCGAGCAGCTGGATGAACTGTACTAATACAGCCTGAGGCACCCTAAGGAGGATTCCTGCGATCTCTCTTGCTGACAGAGGTTTGGACTTGGTTGTCTGTGGCTGTCTGTGATGGCAGCACTGCAAGGCAATAATACCTATTGCAGTGATGCTCAAAAGAAAATGCCTGCCTGTCACTTTAGGCATTGGGAGAACTCTCCCATGAGCATGTGGGGTGCCCGGGATTCAGAGTGGGTACAGAAATTTTCAGATCAGCCTGGTTGGTGACACCTCTGGGTCTGTTCACAGCAGGGCTGTATGCCAGGACACCTCTTTGGGTGAGGCATAGGCAGCGTTTTTTGCTTTCCTGTCTGGGTGTCTCACTTGCATCCTAAGTGTGTAGGGCTAGGTTCAGAGGTAGGCCTCTCTGAAGAATCTAATGGAAAACAGTTCTACAAAAAGAAATTCCATTCTAATGCTTAGACTGTTGCTAAATAGTGGGAAAATTAAATCATTATCTACTTTTGATTGTAAGCTTTGTGGTTAAAGGAGCATCATAGCTGTCTGTCTCGTACCCCTTATTGTTAGCACCAAGGTGTGTGTTTCTTCCAGAGACTCTTTGCAAAGCAGTTGCAAAGAAAATGTAAATAGCAGATTTACTTAATAGAACTCTTCTAGTGCTTGGGGTTTTGGGAAATCAGCAATTTTAATGGTTTTTTAGCATGTGGTTTGTTGGCCTTCTTGGGCTTCATTTTGCAGGTTAGCATCTAAAATTTGATTGATTTGCTTTAATTGCAAAGTACTTGGTGTTACATTTTTCTTGGCTTGTGCTTTTATATCAACGTAGTTCAGAAAAGTGACATCTTCCACTAGGGAAATTAGCCACTGGGTGATTTAGGGCTTCCACCCTGTGCTATGCATTTGGGGAATTTTGTATGTGTTTTCTAGCTCTGGTAGAGTAGACAAATTAACTTCTGTCTGCAGAAAAAGTGAAAATTTTACACCTAGTAGTGTGTCAAATAGTGATACTTGTATTTTCCAATTGCTAGTCAGCTTTCTAGGGCATACTTGACATAGTAATTTCTTGGACAGGTGGGAACATTTTTAAATCTCACAGCTTTTTGGATGTCTGCCCTCCTCTGAGGTACATGGGCTGTTGGAACATCATGCAGAGAGTACGTCAGCCTTCTACCATCGTCTTTGACACTAATATCAGCTTCAGTTCCCAAGGAAAATGGTTTACTTCAGTAATTCCATTCATGGAGAGAAACTCAGTGGTTCTGCAGTTACTTTATCTGTAAGGAGGAGAATTTTCCTGCACTGAGCAGATGGCTGCACAGGTGAGTTGAAACTCGGAACAACTCAGTTATCTGTGACAGATTTCTTCTGGTGTATTCCACCATTGCAGTAGGAGAGGTTTCCTGTGATATCATCAGTGGGATAGATTGTGCCATCCCCAAATTATGAATTGGCAGCTGTGTAGAGGTAAGGGAAAAAGATGAAAGGATCCAGTTATGAATAAGCCATCAACTTACCTTTCTGAAAATGGTGGAGCTGAGTCACAGCACTGTCTTTCCAGGAAATGTTGACTTACGATCTGTGTCCTGTGAAATTTCAAAGAGAACTTTGGTGAGAGCTGTCGTACAGTGTGCCACTGCTGGGTCAAATGAAATCTTTAGATGTATTTGACCAAAAACACTCTTAGCAAGCTTCCCTTAAACTCATCTTGAGCTTTTTGTTTGAGGTTCAAGTGTTTTACTAATTGGCCATTTAAGCAAAAGCACTTAGGTGTGCAGTAAACTCTCTTCCTGTGGAAAATCTAGAGTTGAGACCCTCAAGAGTGGGCCAAGAAAAGCTAAATTTAACACCATGTCACTTCTTGATGGTGGGTCCCAAGGCCTTGAATTAAGGAGGATGAATAAGGTGGAAAGTCAGAGGAGATCTTGGTGGGGCTCAGCCCAACACAAAAAAATAGCAACTCTGCCAGTTAATGTACACGGACAGGAATTCTACTAGTCTAGTGATTTGTTTGAATAGAAGAGAAATTTAACCAGAACAAAGATAAAGCTCAGGGAAAAGCAAAGAAAGATGAGTATGACACAAAGTCATAATGGCTATGTAGGGTAATAAAGCAAAAAGCTTGTCTTCTTTATAGCTGTCTGCTCTGGCTTGGATGCCTCTTAACACTCAGTGCTGAGAGTAAACATCCCCTATGGTGATGCTGTCTGTGATAAGGCTAATCAGTACTGTTTCTCATTGCAAATGGTAAACAGTAAAAATATATTTGCAGCAACAACTGGTCACAAGAAAATCAGATATTAATGTGACAATATTGTACATTCTTTGAGTACGTCAAATGAAATTCTTGGGTTTTTTGTTTGTTTGGTTTTTTTTTTTTTGGGGGGGGGGTTGTTTGTTTGTTTTTTAATAGCTATTCTTTCCAAAGGTTTGATCTCTAACTTCAGGTAGACTGGGATACTTGTGAGTGAAGTCACTCCAGTTTGTTTTACAGAATTCAATGTGTCACATACATTTTCTAAGTACAAAAAAGAAAGGCAGTCTATTCCTTCTGTGATATATGTCTAGGAGCAGATTTGCAAAGTTTTATCTTGAGCAAATTCCTGTTGATTTTTTTCCAGAACTGTTTCATTTGTTGAAATGAAGAAAATTAATTTAGAAAAACATGTTTGGATGGAATATAACAGCATGAATGATTGTATTAAAATCCACTTTGGTATTTGAATTACTAACAAGTGTGGCTTGGTATGGTTCTTGAATATGATTGTGACAATATTTTATGCAAGGGTTCCATATTCTAAAAAAGATTTAAGTGGCGTTGTTTTCCTTCTTCCCTTGTTTTGCATTTAATGAGAAGCAAAAATGGGGTAGAGTGGGAAGTTGTAAGCAGACGAGCACAAGATAATGTGGTTTGTTAATGTCAGCCTTCAGCTTATTTCTGTGGTCACACGTTAAAATGCCCTTCTCAGTTTCTATGCTTTCTGTTCTTCTTTTCACTCTAATCTCTCTTCTGCCTTATACCTCTAGAGTTTCCAGTCTCTGCTCTCAGTCTCCTTGCTTCCACACTAGGCCAGTTCTGGACTTTCCTGCTTCACATATCCCTAACTGACTGATATTTTTTGTTTGTGAAGTAAAAATAAGAAGTGATTTCATGTTAGCTTTCTAAGAATTTAATAACTCGTTTACCTTTTTTTTTTTTTAATCTGATCTACTTGTGAGAGAGATGCAAATGGAACCTGCTAATACCTAAAGCCCGCGTGTCTTTTCTTTTTTTTCTACATTCAGCTTTTTTCTGAACATTTTTTGACATTTGGCTTTCATTACACACTCTTCTACTGACTCAGTTCTTCAGAACTGACTTCAGTCATGAATTGAAACTAGTAAGGAGTTCTGCTCTGGGATCTGGCATGTGAGTGAGACAGAGCTACTTATGTGTGATGTGATCTGCTCATGCCTTTATGTATCACAGCCTTTTCTACTAGGGAGTAGATATTTCCCAGTTTTTTGGTCTGCAACTTGGTCACTATCCATGGCAGACTTTTGACTAGGAAGAAGACATGTTGGGGAAGATGAAATAGGAAAGCCTTATAGATATGATTACCTTGCAAAAGATGCTGAAAATATGGAAAGTATAATCGAAATTGAGATGAAGACAAGGTCTGAGTTGAAGAGTAACTAAGAAACAATGGTATAGCTGGCTGAAGGTAATCCTCCTTCTTGATAGAACAATACCCTCTGCCTAGGCAGGTCCAAAGGTCAGAACAAACCCTGCCTGCCTGGTAGGAGATTCCCAAAAGCAGTTTTTTTAAGGTTTAAAATATAACCCCGTATGGTAATGTAATGATTCTTATAGGTTGCATGCAAATATTGTAGAGTTTGTAACTTGTTTCAGATTGGTTAAAGAGAATTAGAATATTCAACAGAGAAGATGATTTATTGTATTGTAAACGGCAAATCGCTCTCTTTTTACTCTCTCTTTTTGCCTCTTTCTCTCTCTTTCTCTGGCCTGCTTTGAGCTGTGTCTTCCAGCCCAGCAGGCCTCTCACACCCAAGCTCTTTCACTATAAATTCCCATGCTCTAACCCCATCTTTAGAGATCTCTCGTTTCTATTTTACCCTCATAACCAAATCCCACAGAGTTGAATCCTACAAAGACGCAAGCCTGAGATATGATCTTCTTAAGGCTTTTGGAGCCAAAGATCTGGAAGTAGCCATGGAAGACTGGTGACTGCTTTCCATTTCACATTCCCCCAAGCTGGTTTGGAGAAAGACTAATTTCCCTCCGTGTGAGGAGAGGCAGTGTGGTCTTTCTTTGTGTGAAGGGCACTGGTTGCTATCATGCTGGCCCTTTTGATTCTGCGTGTCAAAGTGATTTGATACTGTATTCTCAGTAATTTATTTACAAAAATATGCTTGGGTAAGTTTATTACTTGCTTGGTATTAATTAGATACTTAAAAAGTGCATTATGCACTTAACTGCTTGCGCTTTACTGAGGAAGAAGTTCTACAAAAATAATGGAAGGTAGAAATAACCAGTGCAGTCATCTGCAGATTATTGTAATTTCATTTGAATTAATTCCGTCAGTGGTGAGGGAAAAGCTAGAAAATGGGTGATTGAGGATATAAGTGATTGTTGTTGGCTGTGATCACTTGGACATTGGGCTGATTATTGGTGGAGATGGTTGGGTAGGGGAAGATGTACAAGAGAAATTATTTGAAAATCGTTGTTGATAGAACTTGGAAGGAATGATAAAACAGGAAGAATACAAGGTAAGAAGTCTAGGCAATACTGGGCAAGATCTCTCAAAGGTTGTAAGGACTGGAGTAAGTACACTGGGAGAACCAGAAGAAAAATAAGGGAAATGTCACACTGAAGTTCTACAACTGCTAGAAAGGTTTTGGTTGATTTAGAGCTTGTCTTTTGCAAAATTTTATAATGTAGACAAATCCTGATGGTTAACCACTGCTTCTGAATGATGCTTGAATTGCCCTCATAAAATCAGTTTGTGCATCCTGATATAATAATTGTATAGGTGTAAAGATTTGAGCTCCAATGTACACTTTCACATGAACAGTAAATGTTTTCTTTTTGAAAACTCTCCATTGTTTTTTTAAAACTGAAGAAGGGCGTTAAATGCTAAGCTAAAGTAAGTTCTTGGTTGAACAGTATGTGGGATTCAGTAGATTCATGGATGCTTAATTGTACTGATATGAGGAATAGGTGTGTATGTCTTTACAAATAACTTGAAAACAAGGATCTGGAAGAATGGGGGTGGGGGTAGATGGTGCAGTAAAAGGATTGGGAAGGCTGTACCTTCCTAGTACCTCAGCCAATGGGGAGAGGAGGAGGGCAACATGTGGTCAGGAGTTTAGGATAAAAGGAGAATGTGTCCTCCAAAAATTCGAGAGACCCCACAGGGGTATGGCCCAGTGGACTCTCCCATTATTGGAATAAAGTTGATTTCTGCAGGACTCCTCTGTCTCCTTTGTGGACGCAGGCCTTTGGTAGCATGATTTTCCACATGGTACGGATTTATTTACATTTAAGCAGTTTCCTGAATTCAGATTGTGCCCCTCACTTGTATTAATACTGAACCCCTCCCTCCTCCCCATAATTTCACAATAACTTTAGAAGCTACAAATCCTTGTGCTCGGGTTGGCCACTGACTTTTAGTAGCCAGTCATATGGTATAGATTTGCAAAGCTGACGCAAAATGGAGCCATTCATCTCCTCCCTATTATAGGCTGCTGAAAGCATATTGCCCTGAAGTTCTGCTCATTGCACTGTAACCCTGCTGAGCACCAAGGCAAGTTCAACGTTTTGGTTTTGGTCTTACACTTTACAATGCTTGATGGCAGTGGCCCAGGCTGCCTGAGGGAGCACCTTCTGCAGTCACTGCCGCTCATGACAGCTGCATTCCTCTGGAACAATGGCATTGTTGGCGAAATGGGGAATGAATGGGAGAGACAAACTGCTTCTGCAGCTAGCCCACAACTGAGGGATTGATTCCTGGAACACATCAGAGCAACTATAAACCTCCCTGTCCTCGGAATTAAGCGAAAATTCACTTGCTTCAACCTCGACTTTCCGCAATGACCAGGGAAAAAAATCCCTAGGGCATGGATAAGGATGATTTTCGTTTCTTTTTAAAAAGCCCAAATAACAATGTATGTTATAAGGTAAGAATAGGGTAAATTTTTTCCACTCTGCCTGTGCAGTTTTTGGTAGGCCACCTCATAACTCCTGCCCTCACAGCTTTCACTTTGCTGGCCAGCAGTAAAAGTGTTACTTAGGCTTGATTTTTTTGGGTGAAGAAAAAACCCAATCAAAGAGGAGACAATAGAAAGTCAAGCAGAAATGCAACACAGAAGGAAGTTTCTAAAAATTTTAGCTTATTTTTTTCTGCTCCCCTCTTTCCTCTGTACATCTATTCTTAATATGCTTAAAATTTACAGATGTGTTATATTGTTGAAATGCAAGAGTCTAATTTATTAACTTTGTGAGAGTGTTGCAACTGCTCTTGAGACAAGAACCTGACTGATCTGTTGCAGCTTACATCAAATATCAAGGAAAATACTTGCTACAATTTTTTCCAGAAAAGCATTGGACAATATTGATAGCCCATCTGGCTATTGTAGTCCTTCTGCTTGATAGTTCAGTTTTGAGCCTGAGCCTAAAGAAACTCTGAATCACTTCACAAACAGCTAACAAGTGTGTCAGTCTTCAAAAACAAAAGTCGACCAAATCATGAGTGTCATTAGAGGGTGTCAGCAGTGCCAGAGGAAGCTGGTGGGTGTCACATTCAGAACAAGAGGAAGTGGTTCTTTGCACACTGTGTTGCTAAGCTGTGACATTTCACACCCGATGACATGACAAACACTGGAAGTTTCTCTAGGTCCAGGGAGGCAGAAGTTCGGAAAACCAAGCCAAGCTATAAACACAGCATGCAAACTCAGGAGTGGTTGAGAGTGGTAGGTGTTCCAGGGTTGTGTTCTTATGCTGCTGCTTGAGCACCTTGGATTTTAGTCAATACTGCACAGAATGTTTGGTTAGGGGGATCACTGATCTGGCACGATGCAGTAGTCTATATTTTTATGTTGAAAAAAAGGTCTGAGGAGAGTGAGCAGAATGACAAACCTTACAGAGACATCAAACCTGAAGCTGGCTGTAAAGCAGTGCAGAAAATCTTGCAGTACTTGCATGACTGAGTGAGAAAATGGCACAGGAAATTCAGAACTGATAAATGTTAAATAGTGCATGTGCACTAATTATACATACTCAGTGATGTGCTCTGTTTTACCTATTATCAGTCAGAAATGATCCTGGACTGACTGTGAATAGTTATGTGAAAATGTCACCTTGATACTCAATATGGGTCAAAAAGGCAAGCAGAACCGTGTTAGGAAGAGGTAAAGAGCAAAAAGTAAAAAAAAAAAAAAGAAAATTCCATCACATTGGTGTATGAATCCATGGAGATCTTGAACACTGCATGCATTTTGAGCCACCTTATCAAAAGGACAGTAAAGTAGAATTTAAAGAAAACTCCAACCTCAGCAAAGAAATAAGAATCATTGGAATAGTTTCATATAAGGACATAAAATTTTTCTCCTTAAATAATAGATTTCAGGGGAGAGGAGTTGATAGCTCTTTGCAGAGAGATAAATACTGGATGGGAGGATACACATCAAATAATTTCTTTGTCCATAATAAACCACAAATTAAGTCTTCTAGATGAAATCTTAAAAACAAGCAAGAGGAGGTACTTCTAAAGGAAAAAAACACAACCCAACAAACCCACAAACAAAGGTGGTGATGTCGCTTCTGGTTCAGTAAGATCTTAAACTGGCTCTGGCTAAAGGGGAATGGTGCAATGCTTTCCCCCGAGTAGCCAGTGTTGTCTCTGTTAGGGGTGGCAGTCAGTGAAATTGAAGCCCGTTGTGGGGAACTCATCCGTAACATCAGAAGTTGCTGTGATGCTCCCCAGCGTGCCCTGTAGTGGAGGAAACATCTTGTGCACAGGATGTGGTTTGTGCCTGTAACAGCTGAGAAAAGGAATGCTTTGTTTCTGAATATAAAGAAATGGAAGTGAATAAAAATCAATGTAAAGCATGCAGAAGACCTGGTTTGTTACCTACCACACCTTGGTTTGATGGGTGATTATAACATCAAAATGTTTATAAGCTTTCTGTAGGCTGTGGAAGATGATTGGTGGGATGGTCCAAAGCCACATAGCCTCAGGTACATCTTAATGTCAGTGTACCCATTTTCACCCCTAAGCCTTTAAAAAGCAAGACAGGAATTAAAAAGTTGTTTTTTCTGACCTTCTGGTCAGGTTAACCTCACGGACTCAGGGGATAACCTAGCGACAGAGGCTGTCTTAATATGAATTAATTTCTGTACAGTGTATCAGATGCATTCGCTGGACCACAGGCTAATAACAAAAAGAGAAAATGAAACTTGAGAAGTTATTGTGTATGGTCTGCAAGATTTAATCACTCACATGAGAAATGACTTCTGTAACACTTAAATTACTTAAGTGTTAAGTAACTCTTACTTATGTATTCTTTTTCCTCTTTTTTTATTTTTTTAAGAACATCATGTATGAAGCAAATGAGATGATGCTGAAATATGTGTTTTTTAGTGCCTACCTGCTCAACACCTGTTAGAAAATATCAAGAAGTTGTTCCCGTAGAAAGTATCTCCTGAATCAGACCAAAGGCAGTAAGAGGGAGTCTATGGTTACAACTTCTGCCTACAGCCAAATTCTGAGAATTGGGGTTGTGACTCCCATCTTCAAAAACGGCACAATAATTGGATAATGAGGTGAATAGTCTGTATACAAAGAACAAAGATGCTTCATGCAAGTATACCAGTTTTTACAATTAATAGGCAGTGATAAGTGTTTTTTAATTCTTAAAATAATAATAAAAAAATATCTGGCATATGTATGCTGGTTTGAGTAATTTCTTTCTTCAAGTTACTGGACTGAATTTATGATTTATTTAAACATTATATCACACTTATCTCCTGTAGCAAGGTCTTTGTTGAGGCCTTTAGATGTACGTTTTTGTCAGAACACTGATTTTCAACTTTTTGGTTGGAAGGCCCAGAAAAATGTGCAGAAGTAGAAGGGAGAGCAAATTTAAACCTGTGAGAGTTCTCTTCATGATTTTGTGGTATGTGAGTCCACCAATGCTTTGAGGGTCTCTGGAATTTGAAACAACTTATTTAGATTCTTAATGCTTATAAAATAAATAATGAAACTTCCAAACTCTTTCTCTGCATGGACACTAACAATTTATTCCAAGTACATTGCTGACTTTGCCAATAGCTTGCTAGGCACATTTATTCATGCATTGACTGGAGATTTTCTTTCAAGTAACTCGCTGGCATATATGTGACTGGTGGTGAAAGATGGTCTGGCTATGTGTGAGTCTTTCCCTCACAGATGTACCCTTTCTCCCTCGTGATTGTCTTTGATGGATTCAAAGAAGAACTCTCTGGATGCTCTCATAAGGAATACATTCACTTTTAGACAGGTGAGTAAAACTGCTAAGATCTAGTCACATGTGGAGCATGTGGAGATAAAATCATAAAGAAGCTCCATAGGTATTATGTGATTGTGTGTTCTGCAAAGCCGAAGACTGTAAACCTGTACATTTCTGGCTCAACTTGCTTATGTTATAACTCTTTAGACCTGCTTATATTCTATGCTTTGTTGTCAATATTTAGATGTGATATTAGCAATAAATCTAATCACAGTCATCCACTTAATCACTGTCATATTTCTGGTGCCTGACTGAAATAGTTCTCTTCAACTATACTGCCGCAATATATTAAATAAAATTTAATTATTCCGGACCAATAGAATCTGTGTAAGTTTTCCTTTCTGCAGTACTAAGGAAGTTATGAGCTGGTAAGAAAGCTGCTGTTCTGTTCAAATATTACTCCATAAATTCTTTATGGTTAAAACAAGTGACCTATCTGTATGCTCTTTTTCCCTTTCCCATTCCCTTTCCCTTTCTCTTTTTCAGAATTTAGTCAGTTACTAGAGGCCTTTACTGTTTTGGTCAGTAGCTCAGACATACTGGTCTTTGCTTTCTAGGGTCCCTCTTCAAGTCATTCAAAATCTTTCGTGTTCAGTATTTGTTATTTCCAGAGGCTGAAACTGACCGAAGTAAAAAGTTATGTGACCAACATGATAGTTTATGATTTGGGGAAAAGTACCTGTACATCTTTGGTTTTGTCCTAGCCTGTTACAATACAGGATTCAGCTGGCTCCTGCTTTCTGGCCTAGTGTTCAAGCTCCACTGGCCTTATAAAGAGCCTCATTCATCCCTGATAGCAGTGACTTCCAACAATGTAACTGCATTACACTGTCATTAAGGTAGTGTAAAACCCCTGCAACTTAAACCAACCAACAAATCCAAAAGGTAGGGAGGTCATGAGAAAAGACCCAGATTCCTTTTCCTAGAGTTCATTTTGGTAGTCAGCCTGTTGAAGAAGGAGAATGCTTATTATACTCACAACATTTTGAGCTTCTCTGTAAAATGTCTTTTTTAGTAAAAGTTGTCTTTGTGGGTCCATTTTATGCAGCTCTTCCACATTTTTTTTACATCTGAATCACAAAGGACTATGAGGTTGCTGTGTCCTTTTTACAGGGGCAAAAGATCAAAGCTTTGACTTGCACTTGGACATAGCATCCATGTTTCTAACACTTTCTCTCTCTTTGGTCTGCTTGCTCCTTTGCTTTTTTCCTCCATTTTGATTGGGAACCAAGGGAACAGGAAGGTAGAGGAGGACTGGGTTCAGCAGAATTCTTTTCCCCTGATACTCACCTAAACAGGATCTCTGGAAAAAGGGACCTTCTGCTTCACAACTCTCACATATTAATAGTGTGATGTCCTGACTGCATTTGGAGAATACCCAACTGGCTTTGTGGTTTCTGCAGGGAGGATTTGTGTGGCAACAGCTTGCCTCGTGAAGTAGGCTCACCTTGTGTGAAACTAAACTGGGCCAAATTGAGAAATTTTGCCAGCTAGGTGGAGCTCCCCCACTAAGTTTCTTCCTGTCTTGATTTGAACAACCTTAATCACTATTGCTGAATCTGTAAGTTCTTTGAAAAGATTGCCAGTTTACACAGACTAAAATCAAAAAGTGAGACAAGCTCTCTCCTCTTTGCCACAGGTAGCACACAGGCTAGCACACAGTAACCCAGGGATATATGGATCTGCACTGTTTTTGAGCCTCTATCTCTGTGGTTTTCATTCAGTACAGCCCTGAAAGTGCTGATGACATTTTGAGTAGTTTCCTTCCTGGATGATAGAATTTTAGAAATACTTTGCAATTGCTAAAACATGGCATGTAGGTTGCTGTAAGGTTGCTAAAACATGGCATGTAGGTTGTTACAGCTAAGTGGTAAGTTTACCACTTAGCTGTAACAAGCACTACTTACCACTTAGCTGTAACAAGCACTACTAATGGTAAAACTTGCTCTTCCCCCTGCAATCAAAAGGGATTCTGAGCTTGGCATCCTTTGTGCCCCTACTTGCTGGGTTTCTAGAGAGCACCAAATCAGGGGGTTTCTGTCTATGTAACAAAGATGAGACTTCCTACTGCAGCCTGAGACCTGAGGATCAGATGAAATTCACCACGTTTTCATTGTGTCTCCACAGTAAAAAAATTGCAGAACATTTTAGGCATTGATCTAACCACATAATTTTTCTATAGGCCTTTAGTGATGCTGAAGACATTTAATGTTCAGTAATTTTCGGTAAATACATGAAGTGAAGCTCAATCCATGGTTTTGCTGATAGTTCAGGAAGAAATGCAGAATCTAGGCTGCCGTCTTACAGCAGATTTTTTATTTTGGAAAGCATAACTGCATTGTTGGGGCTGTGAGAAGAGCATAGTGTATATCCTCACCAGTGTTCAAAATAATAATGGATCTGAATTTGTTAAAAGCACGCGTGGGGTCAGTTACTGCTGCTCAGCTGCTGAGCAGTAATTGTTATATTCCAGTAATATGTTTGTTGTTTGCTGTGATATCCATATGGTGGAGTAAAAAGTTATGGTTCTGGATTTGAAATGTAATAAAATAGAGCTAGTAAGAAGCTAATTTCTTTTTCCACAGAGCTACTTTTCATAGTACGTTTGAAGTTTTAAGGACCGTATTAAAGTATAATTCAGTAAAGCTTTTGGGGAAAAAATGAAATAGTGAACAAATAGCTCTCTGTGCCAATAATCAAAGACATTTGTTTGAAAGCAAATGTCTCCAACAGAAATTGATATATATGTTTCTACTGTAATGACAGTAGACTGTAGCCTTGAGTGTGATACATATGAAATATACTGAACAACTAGCAGTCATTGTTTCAATTCACCAAATAACCAATTAAAAGGAAAAAAACAGTATAATATTGTAGCATTAAAATTGGCAAGTCCTTTTTTCTTTTTCCTGAGGATATGCATGCATTAGTGTACTGTCGAAATTGCTTCAATTCCATCCTCATTGTGTGGGAAAAGTTTAAAGAGTTTGAAGTATCCTTCTAGTTCAGATGAAGGCAATCTCTGAGATACCTGCTGACTGATTTCTGAAAAACAGTGCTCTGGGCAGTAGCAACCTCCTATTAGTTAATGTCTCATGTTTTAGTAAATAATGGTGGCACATTTTAAGACATTTTGTCTCAACTTGGGTATAACAGGGAAACACCAGAAGGAGAAGGCAGGAATTTGGAGAAAACATCAGCAAGTCATTTTCACATGCCTGATTTGGAGTGGTAACTACACTTATGAAGTTGTGGAAAGAAGGATATTTCAATGCGATGCTAATTTAATTTTATAAATACAGAATTGTTCTATCATGAAACCAAAATCTATTTTTATATATTTGTCATTGGAAAAATTGTTGACTCTAAAGCATATGCAGTTGTTGAAACTTAGCAGCCTGTGGATTTATTTACAATTGCAAATCCATTCACTTATTAACTGAAGATTTTTTTAACTTAGTGTGTAGAATTAGGATCTCATGTATTCTGTGCATTATGCATTACGTGCCTTCTCATCACAATGTAGACCTAAGCTATGCAATGATGACTTTTTTTGTTTCTATGAGTGCATTTAAATTTTGGAGGAAGATGATGGTTTGGGACCTTGGTCTCAAGGAACAGATCCAATCTTCTCTGCAACCTAAGTGCAGTCCTTCAGCTGATGATTTTGAGCTAAGGAGTGACCTGGTGTTCATTGATCACCATTGACTGTTGGTTCAAGGCAAACATTCAAACCATGATCTGGATCAGTGGCTCAGGATTTATGTCAGTACCATGAATTTTGGTTAGAACACTTCATTCAACATCACTAAAATAAAAAAAAATATTTGACTTCTTAAGCAGAGCTGGACAAAGTCACCAGAATATGTCAATGCAAGTGTTCTACTTTTCATGGACTCATGGAATCACCAAACAGTAGAACAATATGAATTGTAAAGACCATCTAGTCCAACCCCTTCTCCCTCCGTCAGGTACATCCTTCAGTAGACCAGGTTACTTAAATCCCTGTCCCACCTGGCTTTGAACACTTCCAGGGATCACATCCACAGCTTCTCTGGGCATCCTGTCCCAGTGCTTCATCACCCTTCCTTACTTCCAGTTGAAATTTACCTTGTTTCAGTCACTTACTATGTTACTACAGGATTTGGTAAAAGGTATCTCTTTCAACTCAAAATGTTAGGCCTTGCGGTGTAGTGTTTCACTATACTCTAAAACACTCTCAAAAGCTCTCCATAAGATTGGCCATCAATAGTAGGGAGTGCCTTGATATTATGTGCCTAGGGGGAGAGTAGTTAGTTTAAAAACACAGTGGGAAAAATGTAAAATCAGTGTATCAGAGGAACTTATAAAAAATAAGTTTCACTTTATGAACTTCTCTGCTTCTGGAGCTAACACTTCTGTGTTAGTGATTTTCTATTTCTCTAGACACACAGCAGAGAATTTAAATGACATCATATAAGCCACTAACATTTCAAACCAAACAACAGGGCTGTACATTTGACTGAAAAAGAAGTTTGGCTGAATATGTTTTGGAAATCTTGAAAACCAAAGATGATGGTAGTTTTACCTTTAGATAAAGGCATCATTGATGTAACAGAATGATTTCTTAGCTGTTTGTATATGACATCACGGGTTGCCGTAATCAAATTGCCCAATAATGGAATAGTCAAGCTCTCACTGGCACCCTCTTGTATTTCAGACCACTACCTGAGGATGTGTGACCACACACAAGGGTGTGTTTCTGTCCTTCTAATAAGTAGATGGAGCCACTGTTGGAGTCATAAGCCAGATTTCCATCAGTGATACAAACAGTGATTTATATGTATCTGTATATTTATGGCAGGGGATATTACCTATCCTTGAGAAAGTAACCTTAGACGTTCAGCCTTGGAGGCTGAACAGGGCTAAATACTGAATCCAGTCAGGCATTGTTTTCTTCTGAGTCACAGTCACTTCGATGTGTTGGCAACTGCTGACTTTACAAATAGCTGGACTGGCTGGGGTAGTTAAAATACCATTTCTTCCTTCATTGCCCATCTTGCTGCTGAGGAGTATCACCCTGGTTAATCTTGTAATGGAAATAAGCGTGCTTGCATTCTCCACTACAGGCCCATCTAGAAAGTTTGATTAAAACAGCTGATATCCTGAGACTGGACTGATGTGTTGGGGGGGCTCAGAATGTCTCTTTTGAGTAGGTGAGGCTCTGCAAACAGTAACCTGCACCTGATGGGCTATGAGGAGCAACCAGGAGTGGTGGCAACTTCATCCTGCACAGCTAGGTCTGAAAGAGGATACATACATGCTTGTTCTTACTTCGTGTTACTGCTTGAATCTGTGTTGGTATGGGAGAATGAATACAACTTCCCCTTCTCCAAACACAATTATTACTAGTACAACGCTATATTTTAGCTATGAGCTGTGCCAGTGTAATGCTAGATTGCTATCTCTGTGCCTCCTAATAGTTTTGCTTAAAACATCACACCCTTAACTGAAATCTTCAGGCATCTACAAAACCAAAAAAACTTACATAATTGAGTATTTTTGTGGCTTCTCAGTAATGTTGCTCTAGACAAGTAAATAATTTAAAATTTTAAGTCAGAGGGGTTTTTTAATAGGATGGACTGGTCATAATAAAAGTATTAGAATAAATAGGATAGGTATTTGTTTTCACTTGTTGAGTACAAATATTTAAAAGGTATCTTAATCCTTGGTTGACTGTGTATTGATTTTGTTTTGCAATTTGTTAAGAGAGACTCAGAGAAGGAAGTGAGAAGTATTTTACAACTTGAATTAGTTGTAATCTCCAAGAGGCTTGTTGCAACATCTGTAGCAGAAGCCTGTGGGAAACATGAATATTCTGAAAAGGAAAGCTTCATACCTACTTAAGACAATTGTATATTTCCTTGTTTAACATCAGCAAATGGAGTGGCCTTGGCACTTCAAGGCGCTTGGCTAGGAGAATGGTGTACTTCAGAATGACTGTGGTTTACAGACTATTTTTATTACTTCTGCATACTGTTGGATTCAATATTAGTTATATCTTTTTTCTTTTCAAAATGCATCACGAAAACATCATGAGATAGACACACACACACACACACATATATATATATATATATATATATATATATATTTTTGCACAACACATGCTGAAAAAATTATACCTCACTGGGGATAGAAAGGGTTTTCAGCATAATATTAATATAAAGAGACTATTTGTCTCTGTGTGTTGAATCACAACATCTTGTTTCAAAAGCAAATGTATTAGTACAATTAAAACTGTCGATGTCCTTGTGTCACATATTTAAATTAACTCCACAGCCATAAATGCAAGGCTATAAAGGTAGAAAAAAACAAAACAAAGAAGAAACTGTACCTTAATATTTATCAGGCAAGGAGAAAGGACAAGTATTATGATGATTACTGTGGCTTGCTGTGGATAGAGTTTATAGTATCATGCTCTGTGCAAGTTGAAGAGAATTTCAAAACAATGGGGAGCTACCAGCAGGTGTAGTTTTTATTTGTGATGATGGGTCTGGTAAGTGAAGAAAAGAACACACATGGTATAATGTCTCTGATATTAACTATGCTCTGCTTGCTTGCGGCCAGAGATTGTCCTGCTCTTTTGGTTACAGCTATCATATCATCCAGATTAAAAAAAAAATAAAAAAAAATATATATATATACACATTTCTCCCCAGTTTTTACAACACCAGATGCAACTGCTTCTGCTTCTCTGCTCTCTACTGTTGTCTACACTGTTGAACCCTTCTCATGTGACTAAAATCTCCAAAACAGTACTGATATGACTCCCTGTGCTCTGCTAGGGAAAGAGGATGTTTCAAGGGTTTTCAGGACCTCCAACGGAGTAGTTTTCAACAATGACATTCTTTGAAATTATTGACAATTCACAGAATATAGGGCAAGCACTTCACATTGTTCTTGCTTTTTGATGACAGTTTTCCTGCCTGTGTCTGCAAAGAAATGCCCTGGCGAGTACAGGAAAAGGTAGATAGGTGAATATGGTAGTGTCAGACACAGGAAAAGAATAGGAAACTCTTGACTGTTAAGAAAAGCCAAAACTTTTTTGTGTTTCAAGCCCCATTCAATGATTTATCCTCTCAATACATGATCTGTCCCTAATTTTCCTAGTTTCTTAAGTTTCTAATGTGCCCCGATCATATTTCAAGAGTACTAGGGCAAAATTTCTAATGAGTGAGAAGGTGTAGTAGACAGCAAGTCTAATCTTGGGTACAATGATAATTCTCAGAGAAGTAGCAAAACAGATACTAACTAGAGGACTAGCTTTGCTTTGTTCTGCTTCTAAACAGGATGTACTTGGACATATGGTCAAGGTCAGATTTAAATGTTGTATTGACCAAGAAGACATTAGAAGATAGTGTTTTCTCCATCTGCACATCCAGGAGGGAGTTTTAGAAAGTTATTTCTTTTAGAGGTGTTAATGACATGTATTATGGAATTTGTAAAACCATGAGACAGGCATCAAACTTACATCTAAATTTGATTATAACTGTTGCACAAAAAACATAATCTATGGTATCTCCATCTCAAAAAATACCCAGAATGAACATCAAAGATCCTTTATATCCTGTCAGACAACTCACATAGCATTTGTAATTCCATGACCATGTTTTTTCTTTTTATGAGTGAATCAACTATGTAAAGAGTCCCCATATTGCTTGCAGTACAGAAATGACTAGAAAATACAGCAGCAATGAGGTAGGAAAAAACATAACCTTTATGGGAGTAGTTTTTGGGCTTGTCCGTAAGTGAAGCTTGGGTTGAGAGCAGAGGTTAGAATGATACCAGCTGTGAGATGTACCCTCAAGCCTGAGCACCATCTGCTGAATGGCACTGTATTTCCGTGACCTACCTGTGTCGCAACTACTGGCTGACTCAAATTTGTAGAAACACTTCTTCTACCCTAAAACCACAATGAATGTGTCTTGGAAAGGCATCTTTTCTCTTTTGGTACTTGGAAGGAATAGCCATGATTAAGAGCAGTTTGTTAGGTAATGATCCAGGCATTGCGGAAACCACAGTGTGGTTTCAAGCACAGAACATCCTGGTCACCCCTTCCGTGAGGGAGCAGACTGGTAAGAGAGGGCAGGACAGACATCTGTAGCAACATTGTTTGGTGTGAGCTCCTCTTGGTTAAAGGACAGTCACATAGTCCGGCATGCTGCATAGTCAGCAGCAGGGAACACCACCACTTTAACTTCAAGTGCTCTCTTGTAAATGACAGGAGACCCGTAGGTGTCAAAAATCCATCATTCTCTTTCTTAACCACAGAAATCTTGCGCAAGATGAAATCAGGCAATAAAACTAAGTAGGGAAAATGTTGGGCAATACCTGTTGACATCACTATCTCTAGACAGCCTGTGACTGCCTTCAACAGAGGTATGTAAACTTCACTGAGCTGTGGTGTGCTGCCAAGGCTAAGGTTACTCATGCTGGAACCCTAGCAAAAGGTCTCTTGAAGGAAGCCCAGTTTGGTGACATTTGATGTCCAAAAGAACTGAAAAGAGAGTTTTTCTCTAGGCAGGGATGCCCACATCAGCAGGGTGATCATCAAGCTGAGCATTGGTGTGGCTCTGGAACCTGCTGCTCCTCAGAAGAGCCAGAGCCTTGATGGAGAAGGGGAATCCTGGTAAGGGAGTGCACCTGGTGGAGCTTTAAATCTGTAGTGGTGTAGCAGGCAGAGAGGTCTTTAAAAACTGCCAGGAGTAGGAGGACAGGGGGAAAAGTGGTTTAGGTTGGTAGTTGCTAAGGTTTCTGATGGATGGATGCTTGTTAGCTCATTCTCTCTCTGGGCTGTCTCATCAAACCTTTAAAAGAGACACTGTTGAAAACAGTGTTTTCATAGACTTTTGCCGGCCAGCCTTAGAGCATTTAGCCTGGCCTGCTGCACCATACTTTGGGAATGCCTTCTTAAGGGGAATTCTAGTCTACTTATTGTAATAAAGTACTTAATTCATTGTCAGAAGACTGAAACTCTTCTGGGGATTCTGCACTATTGTCATTTGACATGGTGGCTGTCGGGGATTGTGGATGGTTTAGAGGCTTATGGGGGGTCTTGGCCTATCACAGATTCCCTGGAAGCTGCTGTGTGCCATGGGGGGCCTTGGAGTCTATTCTGTGTTGCAGGAGGAGCATGCTCTACCACCCCCAAGGAACAATAACTTTCAGACAAAGAACATTTTTTCCAGATCTCTTTTGCAAACATGGAGCTTGTAGAGTCCTTTCTGAGTTGAGAGGTGGCTGAAGAATTTTGTGCATCTGCTCAGCCATGAAGCCAGGATGTATATTGGGCAGAAGCTTCTTTGGAGGATGATGTTTTGGGACTGTCTAAGTGCCGATGGGTCTTGTTACTCTAAAATCAGAAAAAGAGCTTCTGAACCCTAGACAGAAGGTTTTCCATCCTTGTTATTAAAAACATATCCACTGAATTATGGAATAAATGCCAAAACACCTAGAAAAGCAAAATGGAGTGCTCTGAAGCCCTAGGAGAAAGTCTGATTCCTGAGTAAATAAGCTACTTTTGATGGAATTTCAGGATAGTTAGTGTGTCACTGAGATAAACTGCGGATCTAGACCAGGTGTGGAATGTGTGGGACACAGACACATCCTCTCAATCAGTATCCTTTAAGGGGATGAGACAGAATGAGCAGGTACACCAAAAAGATGAGATCCTCTACCCTTCTGTCACTTTCTATCAGATACTTAGTGCTTTCTCTGACACTTGTATTTCTCCAGGAACTGATTTAATTCACTTATATGGAAGACTATTTGTGCCATCTATGTTGTGGGCATTCTTCTGGAATTTCAACCACAAAATGGGACAGTGGACTATGGTGGCTTTCAGGAGGGGAGGAGAAAGACAAGTGCTGGGGCACAGAAAGAGAGAAGGAGGAAAAGGAGAAAAGGGCAGACAGACTTCTTATTTTCAGCTGCAAGGAGACATTTATTGGCTTTATCTACCCATTGAACTTATGCTGTGGTTTTATGCCACTTAAAATAATTTTTCCAATTAAAATTGAAGTCTTCCTTCCTAATTTTTGCAAATGCCATTTTTCCTTTTCCTTTCACTTGCATGAGGAACTGATAGATAAACTGCAGTTTTAGCTCTTCACATGCCTGAATTTTTCTGAACTTGCTGAATTCCATGACTTAGGTGTTGGTCTTCTCTTGTTTAATGAAGTATATTGCATGCATTTTGTAGCTTTTTTTCACATGAATCACTTAAAATTGAATAAAATCTCTAGCTAAGGGAAAATAGATAAGTAAAAGTCAAGCAGCAACAAAATACTGAATGTCAAGCATATGGAACTCTGATTTAAAATGTGGAGTAAGCTTCACTGCTTTACCCAGTGCTTTGTTCCTGTGGACATTTAGATTAGAGCAAGAAGAGATGGGCCATAAATGCAATGGTCTTTAGAAGCAATGACTAATAGCAAAAGGCAGGTCAAATATCAACCAACAATTTTAGCCTGGGACTCATGAGTATTATGCACTAACAGCTAAATATAGAATCATTCTCCTAAATTCAGACAAAATAATTAAGGACTGAGAGAATTTTATGTGGTTCAGAGTCCACTAGAAAGAGCAAAGTCAAGTTAAATATTTTCTGAATTCTTGTTCTCAGTGAAAAAACTGACTTGAATGAATGACAGCTTGAACACTCAATTGGCCAGAACAAACCTGTCCCTTTCTCTGATGACTGTCGATCTTTCCCTGAAAGATCTTTACCACTGAAGATCTTTCTGCCTGTAAAGGAAATTTGGGAAAAACTAGGTTTTACATTTGGGAGTATTAGAGCACCTAGGCACTTTTCTCTTTTAAAAATTATATTAGTTGAATAAAAATAAAATGCAACAACAATTAGACCTCTTTTTAGCAATACGAGTAGTACCCTTTTTAGTGGTATAAGCATTAGAGATTCAAGGATCCTATGTTTAGACTTTAGAGTGTCTATCAGGGAGTAGTTCTCTCTGTCATGACATTAAGTAAAAAAAGAGAGATTTGGGAAAAAGAAGTTTTCAGAATAAAATATCTTTGTAGCCAGCTCAGACCTTGGCCATGGACCTTCACCTTGACCGTAGGTAGTGTTTTGCATACAACTTTGATGCAGGTTTTTCAGGGTTCCTTTTCCCCCTACATGCCAACTCAAAACTATGCTTGCTCTTTGGATGGGACTAGACTCTGGAGCTTTTGTATTTAAATTGTTATTACTTAAAATTACCAGTGAGCACTGCCACAGCTGTCAGCAGTGGGATGAGGGGCTGACAGGGAAGGGGCTAGAACACTTGGACTTGGGGGCAGTGAATGTGTGGCCTGCAGAGTCAAAGACCCTCATGTCAGGAAGGAACAAAGATGGGGTCACACAGAACATTAACTAGAGACAAAGAATGGGAAAGGCAGGTATAAGGTGCACATGGAAAACGAGGAACATGAGAAAAAGGGGGGAATGGGAGAGTGACGTGTTACAGCAGTTATTCTGCTTTAGTCTGTTGGTGTGGTGTAACAGAGAGTGAATGGGATCCACATTTCTGCCATTCCTTACACATTCTTGTAATATTGGCTGGTTTGCAGGCATATATTAGAGAACTCATTGAAATATTTTATTTATATCTGAAATCTGCTCTGAGGAATTTGTAGGTCCTTTACTATGCATGCTTTTATCCTTTCTCTTTGTAAAAGCAAAGATCAACCCTCAAACTTTCATATTTCTTTACTAATTTAGTATTGAGATGTTTATTACATCTCTCTTGCCTGGGGAAAATCCCATTTGTCTCTGAGCACACAGTAGTTGCTTCTGTTTCCTGTGAAAAGCTGCTCTTCTTTTTGAGGCTGTGCCTCAAAAATACTTGCTCTAAAAGGCAGGCTCAACAAAAGCCACGAAGTTTGCTCGATCCTATCTGCTTTAAGCAATCGAGCAGCAAGAGCTTCTCCTAATACAAACAAACAGGGCATTCTGAAACCTGAGCATCTTTGAAAAGGTGTTAATGGAAAACGGTAAATGAAAAGAAATCAAGTTGACAATATTTTTTAACCTACTTTCAAAGTGTACTTAAACTTGGAGTAAGTAGAAGGGCTGGAAAGGGGAGGGGAGGAAAAGGATCTCTTGCTCTTTCTTTCCTCCTTTCTTTCTCCCTTTCCAGTTTGTTTACTCTGTCCGTGTGTCAGCCCACTGTGGGTATTCAGTTTCACTCTTTTCATAAGAGTTTTATACAGACATGCCCTGAGTTTTTTAATTTCAGTGGTTATGGAGTATGTTAGTGGGGGATGTAAAACCTGTTAAAAAAGTAGAGCTTCCATACTACAAAGCCACAGAAAATAGCCCATGGAATTTAAGGACAGATGTGGGATTTGCCCTGTTTCAAACCACCTTTAGATTGGTTAGATTTCACCATGATGTGAAGAGATTTTACCATTGCTTTGAAGAGATGATTGCCACAGCCAGTTTGTCTATGGACTGTTCTAAGGGCAACCCCAAGGCATGATAAACTACTTTTGGCTGCTACCAGGAGCAAGTTTGCAACTTTTAGCTGCAGCAGCATCCTCCCCCTTCTTGCCATGTATGCTTGGTAATGTATGTCAGGGGAACAGTATAATGGTTCTCTAGATATCCGATCAATCACAGGAAATAGCTGGCACACAGGCCTGCTAATCTTTAATCTGAGATTGGCTGCATGGGAGAATTTTCTTGCTTCTTCTCTCCATGGTTATAATCTGGCCTTGAGTTTTTTTACTCTAGATAATATCTGATAAGAGATTAAGGACACGATAAGAAGCTGTGTTATATGAAATTTAAGAGGCCATTAACATTCCACTGAATTGTAAAATTGTCAAGCTAAAAACAGCTCTCCTGGCGTTCTGCACAGATGCAATAGCAAATCACTGAGTCACAGGAAATGATTCAGTCAACATTTCTAAACTTTCAATGTGTGTTTTATGGAAGAAACTTGATGTAAATGTTTAGACAGTTATGGTTTTGGAGATAAATATTGCAGTTTTATGTAGTTTGCGGTTTGACGTACCAGAATTGTGGTGCACAGTTGTCAATTTAGTGAATGTCTAAAGCTGTTCAATCATTGTATTCGATTCCAGTGTGGGATGTATTTTCTGTGGCTAATGAAACGTGTTATATTTGGGCATAACAGATTACACATCAGAATATCAAAGAAAAATTATCTTTTTAATGTCCTGGGATTCCCTCTGCACTGCTGGAAGAGAACTTGCATGGGCCTCCACACTGTTGTGCTTAATTACTTGTCTTCTCATCCTGTAAATACAGTGCTTCAGTGATGTGACCTCTCATGGCAAATTATCCTCTGCCGTAAATGATCTCACTGGGTTAAACTCCTTTAGAAAGTTTAAAGTATTTCATTTCTTCTCATTTTAATTTCATTAATTAAAACAGACAGAGTGCTGACAATGTAAAGTTTCTTATGTTAGTTGCTTGTAGTTAAAGTATTTCTTGTATTTTTCAAATAATTTTTACAGTAAGATTTAAAAAATATTTTACTTGATAAGTAATGAACTTGGAATGTGCTGTGCTTCAACGACATTAAATCAGTATTATGGTTCCTGTATAAAACCCTTGTCCTTAAGTATATTTCTGTGAAGAAGACTTGCAAAATGATAGACAAATTCTGCCTTCAACCATGTAATTTCCACGTGCCTGACTTGTCTATGCAGGAAAATAATCCCAGGAGACAGCTTCTGCAGGTGAGCAAATGTCTGCTGGTGTGTGGGAATCAGTATTTGGACCTGAGACAGTGGAAGAACAGTGTGTCAAATATTTCTGGCTGTAACAGGTCAGGGCAGATGTGTCTGGCTGGCAATGTCTTTAAGGTTCTAGATTTCCCTCTAGTGGTGGGCTACACTGAAAAGATAGAAAAAGAGACCCCTCTGAATGACCAGGGTGAATCTCCATTGGGCACCAGAGGGTTACCAAAGAGCTTGGTTCTGTCTGGGCCATGCTGGGCCAGGTGTGTGTACGCAGGTGCTGCCAAGGGTGCTGCAGGGATCTCTGTGAGGAGCAGCCAAGGCTGCCCTTTGCTGGACACAGCCCATTCCAGACTGATCCAATGGCCCCACCACAGGCCTTGGCTGAGCCCTGCAGCCAAGGTGGTGGTGGTTCAGAGATAATGTGTGTAAAAAGGGCAAAATGCTGCCTGGCAGTGAGAGGTGAGGAAAAATATGAGAGAAACAGCCCTGAGAGCCCTGAGTGAGGAGCAGCAGGAGAGGAGGAGGTGCTCCAGGTGTCCGAGCAGAGACTGCCCTGCAGTTCTTAGAGAAGACCATGGTGATGGAGGCTGACCCCCTGCAGCCCGCAGGAGAGCAGAAATCCACACTGCAGCTCAGGGAGGACTCCAGGCTGCAGCAGGCTGGTCCTGAAGGAACTGCAGCACAGGTGAAGCTGGAGCAGTTCATGAAGATCTGCAGCCCATGAAGAGGACCCAGAAGCAGCAGAAGAGGAAGAAGCAGCAGAGAGGAGCTGTAATGGACTGACTACAGACCCCATTCCCCGTCCCGTGGTGAGGAGGTGATAAAGGAGTCAGGGATGAAGATAAGCCTGGGAAGAAGGAAGAAGTGGGGAGAAGATGGTTTTACTTTCGTCTTTGTTTCTCGACATCGTATTCTAGCCTGTTTTTCCTGTGGCAGTAGTTGATGGCTGATCTCCTTGTCTTTATCCTTTCTAGTTTTCTCCCCCTCAGGGGAGGAAGGGGAGTAAGAGAGTTGTTGGGTGGGTACCTGGCAGCAGGGCAAGGTCAGCCCACCAGAAATGCATTTTGTTGTGTGTAGGGACTATAAATATTCTAATTCACCCAAATACCTTCTATATAATTCCTAGTGATGAAGTCTTTCTTGTCTGATTGTTTTTGAGGGAGATTATCCCTCAAAAGAAAAGGTGAGCAGGGAAGCAGATGTAATATGGAACAGATACTCAAATGGCAAAATAAACACAGGAAGATTTCACTGAAAGTTGTCTGGTAATATTTGGAATACAATGTTTCTTGATTTTATTTTTATCTCTAGGGTGAATTTTCTTAAGTAAAAGGCAATAAATAGTAAAAAAAAAAAAAAAAAAAATCCAACCTCAAACCCCAAAACCACAATGCTAGTAAAATATAGCAAAAAACCCCAATCAAACTCCCAAAGTTTTAAAAATGAAAATAAGGGGTTTTTTTTGTTCAACAGTCTGTAATAGCTAGCTTTGATAATTCAATCCTGAAGCTTTTGCATGTCTTTTTAAAAAGTTTAAGTATTAATGTGGCCACCTGGGATTGCATAGTCTTCTTGAAAGTACAGAGAAAAACATCCTTATAGAGCTTATACTCTGTATTCAGTTTTGTAATTTATAGCATCTCTTTTCTAAAAATGGCAATATTCTTTGTGAAATTTCACGGGCAGTATTTGGCCAAAAATAAAATATTAAAAAAAACAAAACAAAACAAGCAAAAATTCCTTAAGATTTGCTGATACATGCAATTAATTGAAACTTAAAGAAGCTACTGTAAATTAACTTTTTAAACTTGTGTCCCTCACCTATAAGTCCTTTTCAATGTATCTGTTGCCAATTAATATTTGCTTTTCCTGCAGAGTACTTGTTACTATTAATATAAAATTGGCTTAAAGTAAATAACTTTGTGATTATCATAGCTGAGGTTTAATACTGAAATTGTTGAAAGTATATGTGCATAGAAAGAACTGTGACTCATGGCTTATCAGACTGGCTCAAGAAACAAAAAGTTGGGGCTTTTTTTAGTCTAATACTTCTGTAATTCTTCTGGGTCTGTCAAAGCCAAAGTAGTTACAACAGCAAATATAAAAATATACTTGTCAAGTGGAACAGTGAAAAAGAAATTCTGCATGAAAAACCGGTCAGATTTCTTTATCTCTTTTTAATCAGATTTTACATTTATCTTGACTTATCTCTTTAAGCTAAATTGTAGTAAAATGAGTCTGCAGTAGTAGAGTAAAACAGAAAGGAGGAAAATGTTTGAGAATCATTCATGGAATTATCTGTCATAGTGAAATTAATAGAAATTCATCAAGGAGAAATACGGAACCCTGTGCCAGGAAAGGAGGGACCCCATGAGGACCACAGGCTGGGAAGAGAGTGAGCAGTTCTGTGGAATGGGCCTGGAAGGCTCGTGGATGTCGGGCTGAGCAGGATCCAGCAATCTGTCCTGGCAGCAAGGGAGGCCAACAGCATCCTGGGCTAAGCAACAGGACTTAGTAACTGGAGGGAAGTGATTATTCCCATCTATTTGGCACCTGTTAGACCACATTTGGATACCTTGTTCATTCTGGGGCCCTTGTAGCGAAGGACAGTGGTAAGCTGGTGTGAGTTAGCAGATGACCACAGTCAGGGGCTGGAGCGCGTGCCCAGTGGAGAGATTCTGTGAGTGTAGAGTTTGTTTAGCCTAATAAGAAGGAGACTGTGTTGAGGGCCTCTAATAGAAGCATTCCTCTACCTGGGACAAGGTCATGAAGAAGACAGAGCCTGGCACATCTCAGTGGCACAGTGTAGGAGAGTGACAGTCAACAAGAAGTTGAAACAAGAGAAGTTCACAGTATGGGTGAGGAGAAACCTTTTCACATCAAGGAAACTCAAAATACTGGAACACGTTTTCCAGAGGAGGTTATATACTCCCATTCTTAAGGATTTTGAGGTCTGATTGTATGGACCTACGAGGCTCATCGTGCTTTAAGCAAGATACTGGACTTGAGATCTTCTCTAACTTGAACTATCCTGTGATTCTATGTGATGATAACATTATTGAAGGAGAGACTTTGACAAGTTAGAGGACTGGGCAATCACCAATTCTATGAAGTTCAACAAGGCAAAGTGCCAGATTCTGCTTCTGGAGTGGGACAATCCTGGATGTACAAACTCAGGAATGAGACACCGGAAAGCACCTGGCAGAAAGGAACCTGGGGGTACTGGTCCATGGCAAGTTGAACCTGAGTCAGCAGTGCCCTGGCAGCCAGGAGGGCCAAGCATGTCCTGGGGGGCATCAGGCACAGCATCAACAGCCAGGCAAGGGTGGGGATTTTCCTGCTCTGCTCTGCACTGAAGCGGCCTCACTTTGAGTGCTGGGGGCAGTTTTGGTGCCACAGTATAAATTATTAAACTATTAGGAAGTGTCCAAAGGAGGGCAACGAAGATGATGAAGGGCCTTGAGGGGAAGCCGTGTGAGGAGTGACTGAGGGTGCTTGGTCTGTTCAACCTGGAGAAGAGGAGACTGAAGGGACACCTCTTTGCAGTTACAGCTTTCTCACAAGGGGAAGAGGAGGGGCAGGCACTGATCTCTTCTCTATGGTGGTCAGTGACAGCATCCAATAAAACAGCCTTAAATTGTGTCAGGGGAGGCTTAGGTTGGATATCAGGAAAAAGATTGTTCACCCAGAGAGAGGTTGGGCCCTGGGACAGGCTCCCCAGGGAAATGGTTACAGCACCAAGCCTGACAGAGCTCAAGAAGTGCTTGGACAATGCTCTCAGGAGCATGGTGTGACTCTTGGGGTGTCTGGTGCAGGGTCAGGACTTGGACTTGATGATCCTGATTGGTCCCTCTATGTGATGATGATGATCTTGATATTTTACAATTATTTTCTGTACGAAGTTGAAAGACTGTTAAAAAATGTCCTTTCCAGGGTTTACATTCAATCTCATTTCAAAAGTACTCTTAAGTACTTTTCATTTGTGCTAAATGAGATTTGATATAGATGAAACAAACTGTGTCTGACACAGAAGACTTCAGAGCTTTTAATTCTATAATCTCAAGTCGTTTAGATAATTACATATTTTTCCTCAAATAAAAATACTCCTCTGCTCATTTTGGCAAATATTTATTCATCTCCTCTGTTTTAATTGGCAATTAAATGAATGGAGCATGACTTCTTTATCAAATAAATACTTACTTTAGAAATTAAGGGTATAATTTGAAAATAAAATGTAATCTTTGAGTTGAACAGATTGTTAATATTCAACAACTATTCATTATCTATTTTCACTTTATGTCTTGGCTGGTTTAAAAGGATTTAAGAATATATTCCTAAACTCAGCATTAGATGCAGGAGCTACATTTTCTGGTTGGAAGTTCCTAACAGACCTTACAATAGGCTCAAGTGAGCTAAAAATAAACTTCTAGCAGTTCATATTAACTGGGTAATAACAGGCAACAGCAAAAAGCAGTATCCAGCTATGATGAAAACAGGAAGCACATTACACAATCTGCCCTTTCCAGATAGGTATGAATTCTTAAAGGCTTAACTAAAATAATAATCCCTCAAAGTTTTTAATAAAAGCAGAGAGTTTTCTATTGTTCATAGCTGAGTGGAGACGAAAAACATGCACCCCAGTACATTGTGAAAGATCTACTGTGTCCTGGGAAACAAAACTATTTCCATTTAGTTCTTGGTAACCCTGACTCGATTTTAAGTCATAGATTTGATCCTGCAAAGGGCTGACTATCTGAGCCTTATCCAGCAAAGCTGCATGATGCTGTTAAGCCTGGGAGCATTGTGAGATTGAAACCCAGAAGCTGACCCTGATTGACTGGGTTGAGAAGAGAGTGCTGGGCTCTTGTCATTGATGTTGAAGGTATCTGTGCTCCAGCATCTCCCAGGAAATCATGTTCCTTCTCTGAAGCAGTACCATCCTCTTCATCTTTTCTTGACAAGTAGAGCTGGCAACAGGGTCCTTTCCTTAGAATTGCAGAGTGAAGCACCAGATAGATCTAAACCAGCCCAAGAGAGGTTTTGGTACAGACATACTTCTCATTTTATTTCTTTGCTCAGGCAGGTAAAAGCAACCACCCCCCTGCTGCCAATGCAAGGTATCTACAAAAGATCTGTGTTTTATCAGGTCGCTTTTCTGCCTTTGAGGTCGTAAAAAGTAGTGAAAAGTAGTCATTTGCAGAACCAAATATCTGGTATATCCAGATTCCCGTTAAGTCTGACATGGTTCAGAGTACCTAAGTGTTTTGGATGCAGGGCCATCTTGTTTGCAGTTTTTGGGGTTAACACTTTTTCTGATCTGTTAATGGGACAAATTACAGCATCTTAAGTGCACAGTGTTTTAGAAGTGCCCCTTGCTTGGGTCAGGACCCAGCCAGAATGCAGTAACAGAGCGTGTTGTCTGCCCAAGAAAGGCATTCATCAGCCTAGCTGTGACCTTCTTCTGTCCTGGAGTGCTGGCTGATCCCTGCTGCCATTTTGCCACTGTTGTCCCTGAACCACTGGGATGCCTCCTCAAGGGTGCTCTTACCCGCTTTTTGGGAGACCACCCTTCCAGACTGTGGCTCTGCCTCTGTAATAGCCCTGTAGTAGGAGTCTCTGTGTACGTGGCAAACATGATACAACACAGCTTTCTCTCACCCTGAGTGTACAGTATGCATTTGCATGACGAAGATATGGCACTGTGTATTTCTCCTACCAAACTAAATCATGTTATATTTTTAGGTTTACTCTGATTTGGGGCTTTTTTATTTAATACTGCCCATTTGATAAATTAACCTCTGAAATTAAGATGTTGGAAAGTCGGAATTGACTATTTCCACCCAGCAGGATGGAATGCAGCCATATTATTAAATAATGACAATGTTGATATACTGTTATCAAATTCTTCATAGAAGCTAAATACATAAAAGAGTCTGTGCAGATAATGCTGGTATAAACCCAGACCCATGGACAAACTGTTGCCATTATGATCTTATTCTTATAGTACAACTTTGCTACCTTGGTACACTGCAAAAAAATACACTGGTACTTTGTGTATTCATTAAATGATTGTATGGTCTGCAAATGGTCCTTATCATGTCTCAAAAGTACCTAGCCAAAATGATCGTTATGATAAATAACACCAGAAAGCTTATTTGTGAACTACAGATAAGGTTTCCTGTGGAATCTCCTCAGGTTTAAAAAATTGGAAGCCGCGTCATTGCCTACTTAATTTGTTTATGTTTAGTTCATGGATAACAATAAGTGCTTCCATTTTTAACCACATCTTGCTCCAGCGTATTTCTTTTTGCTGCTTGTTGTGGTTTGGCCCTGGCTAGATGCCAAGTGCCCAACAAGAAGGGAGAGAGAAACAAAGCCCAAGAGAAGCAAGGAATGATGCACAGTACAATTCCTCACTAACTCCTGAGTGATGCTCAGTCTGTCCCTGCCAGTGACTGGTGCCTCCCAGCCAACTCCCCCTGATTTATATCCCTTTGGCTGGTTTGGATCAGCAGTCCTGGATGTGCTCCCCTCCTGCTTCTTGTGCGCCTACTGACTGGCAGAGCATGGGACACTGAAAAGTCCCTGACTTAGGTAAGCCTGATAGTTTGACGTAACAATAAATCCGTCTAGAATGCTGTTAAACAAGTTTGTTACATTAGGTTAATGGTCACTGGTCACAACGTTGATACATTTTCTCTCAAAGTTGGTCTACTTGTTCTTAACGTTGCATTAAGTGATACCTTACTTGCAGTATGTGTTCCCCACTGTGCTCTTTGTCACCCATGGGAACTAGGCTATCCTAGGTTATCTTGTTATATTTTGTAACTCTTTGTATGATAAGGTAGAATTGCTCTGAAATTAATCTGGTACTTGTGCTTAGTCTTGCCATCATCTCCGTACTTTGGGAGAATCTATCAGAAACTATTAATAATTGTACCTTTTACCTTTCCATCCTGGAGATGTAATGCATGGTGGAGATACCTCCCTTCATCTTCCTCTTCTGCTCCAGGGTAGTCACCACAGCTCTGGAGAATTCTGAGTGTATTTGGGATGTTGAAACCAGCATATTTGTATTGCTATGTGTCCTGAGTGGGTTCTCCATCTTGTTTAAGAATAAACAGCTATTTAAGAACACCACCCAGTGGTCTGCCCTGAGGCCAGATAGTTATCAGTGGTGGGTGTGTGGGATAGTATGGGCAAGTGCCAAAGACCGTGGGCACTTCCAGTGTTTTGGAACTTCATCCCTGAACACATTCAGAATCTGGAAAAGCTAGTAAAATATTTGAGAAATGCATGCTGTCACCCTGGCAACTTCAGAGAGACAAAAACCACTGCAAAGTACTGGGCCATGACTGGGGCCTTCCAAGCCCTGTTTGACCATATTTGTTACCCTCAAGGGGAGAAGAAGGTCCCTTGATCAGACAACAAAACAACAGCCTGCTCCAATCCCTGTGACAGGCACTAAACCAGAGAACCAGCCTGTGCCTCTGTACCCAGGCAGAAATGGAGCCATCACTTTTAGTAAAGAAGGACTAAGCAGAGCCACCACAAGAACATGAGGGAGAGGCAGACAAGTAGGTAACCACCCAGTGTCTATCCCTGAGCTGCAGGATATGCAAAATATTTTAGCTGTCAATGAGATGAGCATATCTGGCAGCTCTGATGCAGGGGTGATGTGGCTAGTAGACTGGAGTTAGAGAGGAAGAAAGCCAAACAGCTGGGATCATTCTCTAGGGAAAGGGGCATTGGCAAGACACTTGGAAAAGGGATGCAAGTCCTCAGCCTCTGGAAGCAGCACCTGTCAAGAGTGAAGGAAAAGTATCCCTACAAGGAAGGTATTTTTGTCACTCAGGAAAATGGACTACCAGGGAGAGAAGTGTCCAGTACCTGAGGGAATTAGCCATGCTAGAGATGATTTATTATGTGCAGCCAACCCATGGATCCAGAAGAAGTCCAATTCACGTGTTGCCTGTGGCAGAATTTGGGTGTATATAGCAAAACAC
The DNA here is from genome assembly GCA_025920805.1 of Petroica traversi. NCBI lineage: Eukaryota > Metazoa > Chordata > Aves > Passeriformes > Petroicidae > Petroica > Petroica traversi. The sequence goes on from JAHLSL010000056.1 coordinate 9,499,549, forward strand.
CAGAAAGGTGATGGTGTATTGGAAAGTGTGGGACTTGGGCATGATATAAATGGGATAGAATAAGGGGTGGATACTGTCCTGATTTCAGCTGAGATAAGGGTAGTTTTCTTCCTACTACCTGGTACAGTGCTGTATTTTGGATTTTGTATGACAATAATGTTGATGATTATATTTTTAGTTGTTTTAGTTGTTGCTAAGAAATGCTTACACTAAGTCCAGGAGTTTTCAGTTTCTCATGCTCTGCCAACAAGGAGGTGCACAAGAAGCCTGGAGGGAACATGGCCAGGACAGTGCTATTTAGCCTAAGAGTGAGTGGGGATGCAGATACTGAAAGTTTCTTTGAAGGAGCTTTTTTGAGTCCTGAGGAAACTGGGATGTGGCTGGCAAAGGAACTTAACTTTACTAGGTCTCTTTACCTTCATTTTGCCTTCTTGGGAAAGACTCGCTCTTGTAACTGTGGTAGGGTTTTGAAGGCTTGGAGAGTTCTCCATCTGCCTTCAAAAAACCATAATTAAGCTGCAAAGACTTAAGGACTGACACTAAGATGGCACAGTCTCAGTGGTTTTGACAGATGAACATGGACAAATGCCAGATTATGAGAATTGTGGGTGAGGTCCTGTCTCTGCAGAGTTGTTTTATAGTCTCCTGCTGACAGGATACTGAGGAGGGAGAGAGGCAAGGAGACCTTCCTGACTGTCATTGCTTGTCCTTTGCAGAGTGCCTGTTGGAAGTGCTGCTGCAGTGGATTGTGGTCAGAAAATGCTCCTCAACCACTGCTTGGAGGGAATGGGCAACAAAAGAAAGGTAAGTGACTAAGGAAGGGCATGGGGCAAGGAAAGAGCACATCTGGAAGAAGAGACCTAGAAATGAGATTGTAACTTCAAATTATGGTGACAGAATTTTGACATGTTAGGGTGGAGGTGAAGAAGTACTTATTGTTTTCCAAGACAATGTTTGAAAGGATTAAAACAATTATTTATACAGTTTTCTGTATACTCTATATGTACACCCCTTGCTATGCTTTACACCCCACCCCAAAAATTTTTAAAATAATGCAATCTGAAATACTAACAAAGATATTTTTTTTAAAAAATAAAATGGCAGTTTGATGAAAAAATTACCAACATAGTTTAATTTTTTTTTCAAAATTGCTGATGAAAAACCCTTGAAATTTCTTACTATATTATCTGATTTTCCTACTGCCATGCAGTCATTCCCAAATTTTTGTCAGTGCTAGTGTTTATCTAATCTACTGTTATGCCTATTAATTGAGCTTCAGAGACCAATTAAAGGTTTTTCCTACTGTTGAACTTCAATGCTCATAAATTAATTTTTGCTTGATATTTGTGTACTACTCTCTTTTATCTCTTTAAATGAATCTTATGAATCAGTGTAGAATTTGCTTATCTTAAATATTTGTTGTAGATGTAATTGTAACTTGATGTCATTTAATCAACACTATGCATGTATTTTCTTTTAACTTACTCTCCCCTAATTATTTTTGCAGCTTTTCTTTTAACTGAATCCAATTTGTCTATGCTTTTCTGGTAGTTAGGTGCTGGTAGCAGAACAGCACTTGACAAATTCCATCTGTTATGTGTAGAATCATCTCCTTTTATTTCTTCAAACCTTTGTCTTAATAGCTCTTGTTAATGCTTCTAATTCTTCTGTTTGGAAAACCAGTGACCACTTGATTTCTAGCCACCTTCCCACAGATAGTGTGATCATTTTGCACTCTAACCGCTTAATGGTTCATTTATTTTGACTTCCCAAATTACTTGCCTTGTTATTTTTGTATAGGAAATAAGTTAGGTTTGTTCTGCTCATGGTTTCCAGAGCTGTGTGGTTTTCTTTCCTCAGCAATAAGACTGTCTCTGTTTTTCTCTAAACTATTTATTTAGTTATACATTTATTACCTAACAACTTTGGCGGTTGTTGATGCTTGACCTTTATCTATGATTGTGCAAACAGTTGACCTGTTAAAATAATGTTAGTGTGTCAAAGTGAAGATCTTAAAGGAAAAACAGAGTTACTGTTGGGCAATACTGACTTTGGACCTCCCTCACTTGTATGATGATAGCACTCCTTTTTTTTCTTTTAAATAGGATTTTGTCTCACTAAATGCAAGAATGGAAAACACCATGCAACAAAAAACTTCCACATCTCTTCCTTAGCCTTTAGCTGTATCATTCTTATTTTAAAGACAAGGAAAATATGTGAGGAAAGGACTTTTAATGTGATAACAGTCTTTTGCTAACAATTAGGGTAATGTCTGTCAGTGTGGAAGTTCCCACTGCTCCACTGTTCAGAACTGGCCATGAGCATGCCTAGGAATGCACACTTTGGAAAGTGTGTGGTCATATCACAGCCCTGAACCAGAGATATTTAAAATTAATTACAAATAATTGCTATTAAAAAGTTTTTCAAAAGAATGGACTTTTCTGGTTTGCGCTGTAGAGGAAATTGCTATAATATTACCCAATAATACCCTTACCAGCCATAATTACTTCTGATTGCTCTAACCTCTCAGTCTTACTTGGCAAAAAGAAACATGGAGTGTCGTTCCTGTTACTCTTTCCCTTGCTCCTGAATCTCCACAAGAATGTCTAGCTGAGGTAGCTACGTGACATTTTGGTATAAACACCACCCCATTTTCTTCTGCCAGATCCAGGTAGTTCATATATGCAGGTGAAATGTTGCTCTCACTGTTTTTTTTTGGGATACCATTCTCAGTCTCCTATCAGCCACGTACATTAGGGAAGTGGGGAGAACTTGAATTGTCATTCTCAATAGGTACAGATATTTATTCATGAAACGCCCCAACATATCAATTTTCTGGCTTGCAATGTGAAAGACACTACTTTTACTTTGACATTTAACACTCCAAAATTGCAGCCTCTGCTTTCTAATAGACGAATCCTAAAGAGGAATTATGAACCTGTTAAAATCTATTGTAATTTCTCTCCAAGCATTCACTGTGTGCAGGATGGATGGATGGATAAATAATTTTCACTAATAATCTGAATCACATAATGTATTAGTTATAATGAATTATTAAAAAATATTCTAGATAGTTTTTATTCATAACTGCCACTGTTTGTCAGAGAAAAGCACTTTTGACATATACTTAGGGCCAATTCAGTCTTGCTTTTTTGTTATCTCAAAAACTTGCCTTTGGAGATGGAGAAAATGCAATAGGTGGAAACTTTCTAGAACTGCAAATTACCTCAAATTTGTTTTTCCCAGCTTTTACAATAACTAAAATTCTTTCAGTAAAGTCTACTCGTTGTTATTTAAATTGCAGACACTGAATCTCAGGTGTTGTATGGTGAAGGGATAAGGGAACATATGCTGGAAGAGAGTAGGCTGTATAAGGAGTTTGCTATTTAAATATTTACTTAAATACTTACAGTTTTGAATGCTTCAATTTCCATATCACAGAAATACATTAATTATGTTAAAATATAGTAAGAGGGGTAAAACCTATCTAATTTCTCTAATTCTGAAGAGCAGAAATTGATGGCTCTCTGGTGGACTTTTGCTTTCTTCAAAGTCTCCCAGAGAATGTTGCAGTTGTTAAATGTGGGAATTGCTCATAGCAGAACTGATAAAGGAAATTATTTATGAATCAGAGACATTACTGGAGTGTCAATAAATGGTCTTTCACTTTTGTAAGACCTATTTTTAATGACTGTTTTGAGTTCTTAAATGGGACTTTGTCACAAAAATTCCTTTTGGGATAGTCTTCTGCAAAATGGGGAATATACTTCTCCATTTCCTCCTTAAATTTTCTAGGATTGTTTTGTTTCCTCCTTCATGCTTTGTAAGGCTCAGGGTGGTGAATATAGTGTTCAGCTATTCTGACATCCAAACATTTCAAACAGAGTATGTCTGTGCTCAGAAAGCCTTATTTTTAAGTGAAGTGTTCTTTTATTGATACCTTGTTTAATATAGTCCTACCATTCAAATTCAAGTTGATGAATATTCCAAAAATATTTGCACAGAAACACTTCCATTTTTATCCTGTCCTGGTGAAGATTTGCATCAAGCAAATCTATTTTCTTTCAACACTCCTCCAGTCTGCTGAAAGTCACTGGGCTGAGGATGTTGCAGCAACTGCTGTTCTTGCTGCCAGGCTGAGGAAAGGTCTGTCTAAAAAAGCCCTCTCCTGTCTACAGTTACGTGCACGTGCTGTTGTCTCATCTCTCTTTCTCCCTAAGCCAAGAGAAGCTTCCTCAGAAAAGAGATCCATGTTGGCCACTTGGCAGCCTCTAAAAATGCCCAGTGCTGAGATGTATTCAGGCTCTGTTCAGATTGTTTGCTTGGATGTCGTGCTTACTTGCTGCAGGAAGTTTCTGAATGTATTTGGTAATGCAGTCAGAGCTTGAAGCTTGGGGTGTGGAATTTTTTAGTGACTGTTCTAATTAAAATTGCTGCGTCAAAAAACTGTGAGCCACCACAGCTGTCTAATGAATGCTGAAATGAGGTAGTCTGTTTGAAAAGTCTGTCATATAATACCTGAAATAAAAGCCTCCAGTAAAAAATAAAATATATTTATAATTAAACTCAGTTAAAAATATTAAATTGCTACATTTTGAATGTAAAGATTTGGAAAAAGCAAGATAAATTCCTAAATGAGGAAGATTGATTCCCCCAGGGATGACCTGCATTGTCTTAGTTCCACTATGGTAACCATTAAGTGTTAGTTGTATATGCTACTCAAAATATTTTATAAAATCTTTTCCCCAGCATATTTCAATAGAAGGATCAGTTGTCTGGAAAGGTACAAGTAGGTTTCTTTTTTCAATACTTTTGATAGGTGTTTATCATAATTCTGGGCTCTGGTACCATTCCTAAAGAATGGAAAGGAAACATGGCATTGCTAAATGAGAGGTGTTAAAAACCAAAGCAATTAGCTTGAGCACTAGGCATCCAATTCAGCTTTTTTGCATACATGCTTTATGTAATCTTCAAGAACAATTTTTCTTAGATGCAAAACTGCTGTTTCAATGTTAGTCTATGATGTGTAAGCCTGACAGACAGAGGAACTAAAAATGTCCCTTGTGTTGTGTGAAAACACTTGGAGAATACTTGGAAAGATGTACACTTGCAAAACAATTGCTCCTTTGTTTCTTGCAAACTACAGTAAGCTTGAAATTGTCCAAATGTCAAATAACTAAATTATTGATTACTTAGAATTCATGGTCTCCTCGCCTTCCTTTTTTTTTTTCTTTCTTTTCAAGAAATGTTAAATCACCAGATATATATTAATCGCCAGTTTGGAAATATTTATACAAGAGCACCTGGGTTCCATGGTCCAGTAGTGATAATCAGAAAGATAGCTCTTGTTCTCAAAGACAGAGAAATGTTATAAAGAATTGAATCTGCTCTTGCTAAATAATGGGATTTTACAAGAAAAACAAGACGCTGAAGTTTATAGAAAATTCTTATGTCTGCCAAGAGGTTTGAGATTTCATGAGATTTTAGCTGTTTTTTTTTAACAACCAAACAGGAAATTCTGGAATCAGACCACAGTAAAAATTGTAATAACTTTTATGGCATTCAAATCTCTGGTAGTAATTCCAGTTGAATGGACTGCTTAAAAGAAATGATTTTCTAAGCTGATTTCAAGGTTTTTGGAAGAGACTTGTGCTGTGGTGTTGTCTATCCATCTGCCATTTTGACACTACTGTCTTTCCTTGAAGTCATGTGAAAAATTAGGGGTTGCATGGAGGAAAGATACTCAAATATGTGTGCTGCTGAGGAAAGGCTTGGCAGAAAGCAAACACTCCATGTTTTACTAGGCAGCAATGGGCAAAGTCTAACTTTGTACTATCCACACTGCATATGCTCTCTTGCCTCATTCATGGGTTGAAGGGGGCCATTTTTCATTAGTTCTGCTACTCACAGAAGAGCTCATTTGAATGGCATTGCTATAGCTACCTTAGCTCCAAAAGACAGGATTTTGAAAACTAATATCATATGCTTTATTAAACTCCAGTCTTAAGTAAGGCTATATATAATCATTTTAATTTCTGAGGCTTCACAAGTAATCCTGCTTAAATATATAGAGAAGATTTGTCATAAGTTGTTAGAGCCATTTTTCTTGATTATCACTTACTGAGGCTTCAAAGTACTCACTTCAAAATGCTTAAAAGCCAAATATGTTTTTTTTCTTACCACAGCATCCAGTAACCTAATAAAAGACAGATTATACTGATTTACTGTGAAGTACAAGAGATTACTAAAATATTAGGGTTGTTTTTACATGTTTGCCCCATAGGTTTGTGAGTTATTCCAGTACTACAGGCAATGTAGATAATTTTATATAACAGGATATAGAACATTAATGTTTCTTAAAAACAATGTTTGACTTTAGTATGACAATGGGCATGGCAGAAAGGGAGCTTTGCCTTCAGACTTGAAGCCTCAGGGACCCATGGTCATTTGGCATTTCTGCTAGAGGAATCTCTCTGAAGACAGAGTCCAAGGAGAAGCCCTGTCCTGCGTGGATTTTGGCAGGGGACATGAGGATGCTGCCCTCAGAACCCAATGCTGTCTTGCAGGCAATGTGCAGCTGGCCACTCTGGTTGTGCCTGATGTGCCAGCAAGCCTTGGGCCACTCTAAGCCCCTGGGCATCCTTGGCTGCATGCCTGCTGTCCCCCTTGCAGTTCTTCTGTAGGGACAGAGACTTCTCCAGGCATCCTTCAAAAGTCAGTTTAGACCTTATCCTTGGCTTGCCAGCACACTTCAGATCACTGCTGAGGCTGTGGATTTCACTCTCAGAGAAAGGTTCAGTGTCAAATCATTTTCCTTTAGGAGAGAATCTAGAGCCCATGGAGGTCTCTGAAAGGAAAAGTAGAGTCATTTCTTTCTGGTTTAACCTGACAGTCAGTGTGCTGGGTGCTGGGTGACTGGTGTGGCTCAAAGAGTTGGGCTGATGCACTTTGAACTCACTGAAGCAAATCAGGCAAAGCTGTTCTCGCAGTGGCCAAACCTGGAAGCCACGCTTATAGGAAAGAACTTTAATTAAATCCAATCAGGATGGGACAGAAACGTTACCTAGTGACTGAAATGATAGGAAATACTCTGCTATGTAGTATTCTGATTTCAGTAGCACAGCTGCACCATTTTTCACCCTTAAATTCTTTCTTGCTTCTTAGCAAGCTTTAGAAATCATCCAGTTCTCTCAGTTACGCTGGAGTCATGGAAATAATTATGGGATCTCAACATATCAAGAGTAAAAACATTAATTTGTGAAATCATCAGCAAAAATAATGTAAGAACTGTATCAGACTAAACTGATAGGATAATCCTCACGGTATATATGTGTGTGTACATGTGTATGTAATATATGTAATACTTGGATTGCTGCAATGACTTAGATCCATACTCTTCAAAATGCTTCACTAAATGTTATGATTTTGAATACATCTGTGAGATATTATTTCTGTTATTTATTTTATAGACTTCTTACATTGCAATGACCCTGGAAAAACAAAAAGTCTCCTCCAGTCACAGTGGGAGGAATGGGTGAATGATGAAGACACTATGCAGTCCAGCCTGCTTTTCCAAAGAAAATAATGCATAGGTAAGTTAAGTAATTCCTGATGCAGGTATCTGTAGCAAAATTTGGATTGAAGCTCAGGTATCAGTCCTGGTTCTCACTATCATTACTAGGTATTATATACAGCACATTTTCAGGTCCACCGTATGATATTTCTTAGAAAATGCAGTGGATAGAAATTTAGTGGTGTTTAATACTTCGCCTCTAATTCCCTAATGGTTTGGAAGGCTATGTTAAGTTTTCTGGAGCAGATCTGCAGAACTGCATGGAAATACAATGTTGGTGAACTAACCAGTGCTGTGTGGTGGATGTTGTAGCCTGCCATTGGTATCTTCTGCTGCAGTGTTTCTTCCTTGCTGTGTGACCTCACATGACTGCTAACCCCCCAGCATGTGACAAGTCCCACATGGATGGTCCACAAGATTCCAGGAGCGGTTCAGTGCTCCAGAGAAGTTTGGGAACTTTGATTTATCCCGCAGATAGAAGGGAGATTATAAAAGTTTTCTACTGTTTTAGTCTCCTGTTAATTGCTGACGATGTTCGTGGAAGAATAGGATCACTGTCTTTTCTGTGTGATCAAATGCTTCTGCAGCTGGTGACAAGGCTAAAGGGAGGAGAAGAATGAAACAACAGCCCCCCTTTCTCCCCCTTTCTTTTAGCAGTGTATTTTAATTCTCAATTCATTTTTCAGCTTCATAAAGAAAGCTGGGATTGGATCTGTGAAAAATCTCCACAACTTTCTTCCTTTTCCTGCAAAGTTAAGATTGTATCTATGCTCAGAAGAAAACTTGAGGGCTTAGTTATATCTCAGGGTATTGTTTTCTGGTTTTATGATACTTCCTTCCCCCTGGTGATATTGAGAAATTTGTATTAAACTTTAGGAAATAATAAATGTTCTGTTGTATATTTAATGGACTAGACATGTTAGTCCTTGTCTTGGCATGTTGTGGAGGGACTAATACAATGTCAACCATGGAAAATCAAAATATACTCACTTGTAGGCATATCTTGTAGGGCACTGTAACAAATAAGGCAAATAGCCTGGAACTGTGGACCAAAGCCCTACTTCAGAAAGTTCTTTCTTGCAAAGCCCTTTTCATCTCATACTTTCTGCATTGTGCCAGTGGGCAGTCAGCAGTCTTTCAGCAGTCAGCAGTATTGCTTTGAACACACAGGTTTGAAAAGCCTCTTAGAGACTGCTTTTTTCGCTGTCTTGGCTATGAATCTGTTTTATCAACATGGATTAGTGGATTAGTTTTGTGCTTGAAAACGATCAATTTTGTGCAGTGAGATACAAGTGGAAGTTGGGCTGAAGCTCAGTGATGGATGGTGGTTTATTTTTACTCTGCTGCTGTGATGTTTTGGTCCATTACAAAAAAAAGAGTCATGGATTTAAGTGGAGACCTGTGGAGAAAGGGGCAAGTCACTCCTGGAGATCATCTTGAGGGTGTAGGAGAAGAAAAAAAGCTTTTATACACATTGGTTGGGCAGAGGAGGGATGTCTGAGACTGAAAGCTGTCCGAGGAGCAGGGAAGTAGCTAAGGAGAGCAGGGACCAACCACACAACTTGGCCTAAGTGATTCTCAGGATTGAGGGACAGAGTGTTGAGCTCCAACATCAAGAAATAGGTTGTTAGCCTAGAAAAAAGGATGAACTTCAGGAGAATAAGATAATCAGAGGACCTTTTGTTGCAAACCGTTTTAAAATTTAATTTCTCTCTTACCTAATTATTTGATTTATATCCATTATAAAAAGTTAACTCTTGCTTGCATTTTATTAGAACCTGGCTTTTCACTTGAAGTCTTTCAATTTTTTTAGAAGCAAGGGAAGTTCTTCCAGCAAACTTTAAGCAAATCTGCCTTACGGTTCCCATCCAATTGGAAGTTTAGTCTTGGCTCATCTGAAAAGTGATTTTCAGTAACTGCTTCTAACTTTAATTTTTCTAACCACATGTAGACTGCATCATGACAGTGCGGATTTAATTTGAAGGCTTAATAATAGAATAAAAAATCTATTGGGTTTTTGGGGGAGGGAAGATGACCATCTTTTCCGTCCTTTAGAGGAGATTCCTCATTTCATTAGTTTGTCACATGAATCAAACATTTGCAGGGTGATGCTAAAACATATGCTGTTGATTAAATTTTGTTTTCAGTGTGGAACTTTTCCTGAAGAAATACGGATACTATATATAGAGCCATTCATATGTGACACAAAATTTGAAATGTCCTCTCTTCCAAGATATATCCACAAGTAATGCTTTTTGGTAGAACTACAACTCTGTGTACATGATAATAATGTGTTCTCTTTCAGATGAGAAAAAATTTAATCAATTACATCAGAAAGAGACCATAGTTCTTTATGGTCACAATCTCAAATTATGAAAATATCAATGCGTTTAGCTGTTCATTAACACAACTTCAAGAGGGCAAACAACCTCATTCTACTGATTAATTAAAAAAAAAGCAATGGACCTGTGTTAGGAATAATTGCAATTGGGAAAAGTACAGTGCATTAAAATTATTTGTATTTTGAAAACATATAATAATTTATCCTCATAAATCTAACAGTTTGCAGAAACACTGGTAGGTTCCTAATCCCCTTGCATAACAAAGTATGCTGTACCTAAGTTATTACTCAAATTAAAAGAGAAGTGCTGTCATGTTTATAGTAACCTTTCTTCAATGGCCAAAAGTGTTCCAGAGTTGCAGGAGATATTTCATCAGCATTGAATATTTGGAACTACAGATGCATAACTCCACGAAAGTATTATCTCTGCTGTCAGTTTAAGATAAATGTGTTAACTGTGCAGTTGAAGGGATCTTGAAAAGTTTCCTCACTATTAGAAGTTCGTTTTCTACGTGAGGCGAAGATTGCTTAATTGCAATTTCTAATTTCTTTAAGGATGAGGAGGATGGGAGTGATGCTTTCAATGACTAAATAACTACTTAAAAGGTTTTTTTAATGACACACTTAAAAATCATAACAACCTGCTCTTCTGTGTGCTGAAGTTAATGATGTCATACTTTTTCTGAAGGGTAATCTAGGAAAAGAATTGACAACTGATTCATGCATCACAGTCTAATTCTTAAATACACTTCAAATGAAAGCAGAAAAAACAGCAAGTATTTCATTCACCTTTCAAATACCAGAATTTGTATGAAAGCCACAACAAACAAAATTGAATTTAAACTGAGTCAGTTCCTTCCTCTGGAAAAAACATTGTCCTTTCAGGAAACCACAGATGTTTGAGGCAGGCTGAGCTTCCAAGTCTGGATAAGGAACCTTTGGCTGAAGAATTTTGTGGAAGGCAAGTCAAAAATACACCTGAGGCACAAGCCTTGTGTAAGGAAATTGTCTGTGGCTCTATCTTTAAGCTCTTGTTCTCTCTACTTTTCTAAATTCATTGGCTTTAATATACCCTCTGCTGACTTGAGTGCACACTCTGGAGAATATTTTCCTTTAAAAAAACAGATGGTATGGAAATTTAAAAAAATATTGCTTATGTTGAGCCCAAGCTATACATTAATGTTAACTTGAGCTGAACAAGTGAAAGGATGTGCAAACAGATTTTTAAAAATACTGTAAGAACTTATATATATATAAAGGTATTCACTAGTAGATTTATCTCAATAAATTTAACACGTAATGTGTATAACTGTGAAGGCAACAAGAATGCTGAATGAGAGCAAATTGGAATGGAAATAATATTTCCCTTCTCTATTATTCTTTACTCATGAAAGATGATGAGCCAATTTCTGAGGCAATTAAAAGCTATGTTGTCAAGAATATGGCATCCCATATGGATCTCTGGTAACTGTACCACTGGTCCTCCCTTTAATCATGAAAAAACTCATCTTTTTAAGCTGCACCTTGTATATAGGTATCCATATTAAGTGCCAGTAGTTTCAAGCTTTTTTGCTCTTTATAAAGCTTCTACTCATAAACAAATTGCATTTATTTTTTCTGGTCTTGTCTTCATTATATTGGCATGTGCAGAAGCTCCATTTAGGTGTGCAGGGACAACAACTGAATATATCTAGATAAACTTCATAGGTTATATTTTCTGATTGATTGGTTTTGGGGGGATTCTTTTTCATAATCATCTTCTAGAGCTGTGGCACTCAAATCCAACTTCTTTATTGCAATTAAGGCCTAGTCACTGCTGTCTAGACTGCAGTAATGATGTTGGTTATTTTCCTGTAATAACCTTGTTATTGACAGGCCTCAGAATAGCACTGGTCCTTTTTTTTATGAATAGCTGATATTTGCTGACTGTACAAACAATGGACTATCAGCCATTGCATGTAGTAGTTTTTTTGCCATTGTGGGAACCTGCATTAAAGATAAAAATCATCCTGTAAGTAAAGCGAAGTCTTTAGGCATGAAGACGTTTTTCAGCCCTACTTTGGGAAATTGTCATTCAAGCTCCCCATGTCAGGGTCGTGTCACTCTAGGGAGTGATGGCTCGTGTTCATAGTCCCTCAAGGCAAAAGGGTGAAGGCAAGGGCCGGGGTCTAATGAATTGCAGGCTGAGAGCAAATTCACCTTTCCTTGAAAACTGTCGTTTAATTCTTTTGCAGCAAATTGGACATCAGCCTGAACCTCACTGTATTACTTCTTGCTGTTTTGCAAAAAGCCATCTTAGTTAGCTGAAGCACCAACAACACAAATTTCTGGACACTAAGGGTTGTGTATCTCTGTTACAAGTGGACTGGTGTGATAGAAGATTGTAAGTGCCTTGTCTGGCACTGATGGGGTAGTTCCAAAGGATGATTTGGTGTGGCAAGAAGAATTTCTGCAGTAGTAGTATGTTCATACTTTTCTTCAATTTGGAAATCTCCAAATCCCTTCAGTCTGAACATAGTGTTAAGATAAGGGCAGGAAAGCACAGCTGAACAAAGCTGTTACAGGGGAAGCCATCCAGCACTGCTCATTGTCTTGGGGTCTACGGTGAGTATTTTTGCATGTGAATCACTCTCTCTTTTGTATAATTTTGTTATTAATATTGTTACTGTTTATTTCTTATCTTATTGCTCTTTCCAGTAAATTGATCTTATCTCAGCCTGTGACCTTCACCTTTTGTGCCTCCAATTCTCAACTCCTTCCTGCTGCAGCAGAAGGGGAAAAGGGAAGGGAAGGGAAGGGAAGGGAAGGGAAGGGAAGGGAAGGGAAGGGGAGTGAGAGGGTAGCGGGTAGTTTGGGAGTGTCTCAGTGGGGGCACTGAATTGGGGAGTACCATTCTTAAACCATACAACTGCACAAAAATCCTATGCACACGTATCTTTGGCTGTGTGAGAGACTTCTCTTCCATTTACTCAGTATTGGGGTTTTTTCCCCATTAGTATTCATGAGTTCATAAAGCAATAGACCACAATATATATGTATCTTGAATTGCAGTACTTGTTCCAGCTAAGGAATCCACACAAAATCACATGAGAGGAAGAAAGAGACATGACCAGCTTTGAATGTGTCCTTCCCACACTACAGTAGCCCACAAATATGTGCAATTGGTGAGCAGCAAAATCAAGTGCTTTGTTGGTGACTGTATTGGCTTCACATAAGGTGCTCTGCTTGACTGGCACTCAAGAGCTCATGCTGTGATATCTGCTAGGAGTCTGAATTTGTTTCAGAGCTTCCAGGGTGCTTGGGACAGTAATCCTACAAAGAAGGAGATACCACTCCCAGATAATGGGACTGTTATGTCAGACTGAATGAAAGCACATAGGCTTGAGTTGACTTCTGCTGGCTCATGGGCACATCAGGCAGAGTGATAGAAATCAGCACACTCTTCCTGACCCTGCCAATGATCTTCTGGTGTTTCCTGGCAAATCACTTTTTCCTTCCCTGTAGCTTCAAAGAAGGGAAGCTTGTCATCCTTGGGGTAAAGTTTCACCTAGAAGAACCGGGAAGCTCATTGTAACAGTAAGGTTTGTGCCTGTGATGTTGCTATAGAAATTGCCATAATATTGTTGCAGAAAAAAGGTTCCTTGCTTCTAAGCCATTAATTTCCCTTTTGCTGGGCCTTTCCACAGTGGTTGATCACAGATTCAAGTTGTTCTATTTTAAAACAAGACAGGACTGAATGGCTTCCATTAAGATGCATTCAGTCAGAGACAAGTGGATAGAAATGGTGCACAATGTAACTGTGTTTCTAAGAGTATTCTTTGTAGGATAGTTTTTGCTATCAAGGAATCACTAAAAATAGAAGATAATGCTATTTGCTTCTATTCTTATTGGTGAGATTTGTGGAAATATAAGGTTGGGAGTGGTTTTTTATGTGTTTTTGGGTTTTTGGGGGGGGAGGTTGGTTTTTGTTTGTTTGTTTGTTTGTTTTTTGTAGTAAAATTGGTATTGCTCCAGTGAGAGAAGTTATATTTAGTTGTCTTGGTAAGAAACTGACTAGGTCCTGGACTGAATTTAGGCAAACAGGAGAGAAATGATTATGTTTCAAATTCGAAATTCCTGAACATGATGCAATAAAGCAAGAAGCTGGCAAAAGCTGCAGCTGATACCATCAGGAATGGCAGAATCATCTGGATTAGAATATTAAGCTATTTATGTAGCAACAGTGGGGCCTGTGGGATGAACAGTAAGCAGGGGTGTTTGGTATCTATTTAGGAGAGAATGAGAATGGTGAAACAAATGAGAGTGAGAAGGAGAAAAGGGAATATAATGGGTAGCAAGCTGTGATTAGTGCTGCATGGGGATACCTGTTGGGAAGCCTTGTACTTCGTCATTGTGGCCTAAACTAGGGCAATAAACCAAACCTCTTGCTTGACCATAGCCCATGCAACAAAGGTGCTTCCCTAAAGAGGAGGAGCAGGGGGAGCAGCGTGCTTTCCTTTGGCTGCCAGGGAACACCTGAGTCAGATCAGGCCTGAGGGCACTGGCATCCTCCTAAAGACTTCCTGCCAACATCCACGGATGCCAGTGTAAATCTTGTGCTGTGAAACCCAGTAGCAGCTTTTGAACCTGTTTCTTCATGGTGCTGGTAGAATGAACTTCAGGAACTATCTGAGATAATGGGAAGGACCTCTGATGATTATCTGTTTCTCAGTTTGGCTAAATATAATTCCCCTAAAACTAAGATAGTTCATTAATGTGCCATATTTGGAAAGCACTGGTTCATGGGAAGAGCTCTGCAAATACTTCTGATAGGAGTGAGACCTAGAAAAATATGAGTAGAAGAATCAGCTTTGCATTGTTAGAATGAATCTATTGCTTTTTTTCTTTAACCTAGTTTAGTGTTAAGCGTGGCCTCAGAAGCCGTTGCAATAATCAGGAGAGTAGATGCAAATAAAACCTTTTTAATCTGCAGCCTGGGCAAATTTAGCCATCCCTGTGTTGTCCTCCCAACAAGCCAAATGGCACAGTTTGAGAGCCAGAGACCCCAACAAACAGAGGTGGTCTGGTGAGGGACAGTTAACAGGGAGGCAGCCCTTCACTTTGGGACAGTCTAGATTATCACCAATAACTGCAAGAGATTTCTTCTTCAGCATTGTTTTGATTTTTGCTATGTGAATGTCTTTTGGATGGGGAAATGTCTGTAATAATAGCAGGTGTCCATAAAGATGCACTTGATACCTCCTGATGAGCTATGCACCTACCCAGATGGTAATTTTGAATAGCAAGGCAAAACTGTCAGCTGTAAATTAACTTGCCCTTTGAAAATCTCACTGCTGACAAGGCACTTTTCACATCTCTGGAAATGATGGTAAAGATGGGGTGCAGCTGGGTGAAACTCCTGTTTGCTACGTGGCAACACTGTCCTGGCAGACCCAGATAAACTTTTGGGGAGAAAGCTGGAGATTGTGGTGGCAGCGAGATAAAATGAGGCAGAAAGTGCTTTTGGCATCTCAAATGCCTAATATTGCCAGAGATATCTCTGTTCTGGTTTACTCAAAACTAGACA
Source organism: Petroica traversi (assembly GCA_025920805.1). Lineage (NCBI taxonomy): Eukaryota > Metazoa > Chordata > Aves > Passeriformes > Petroicidae > Petroica > Petroica traversi. The sequence continues at coordinate 9,515,029 of JAHLSL010000056.1, forward strand.
GCATAAGATTTTAGAGTTTGAGATGGATCATTTGAAATTTAGTTTCTCCTCTGTGGATGGAGTGGAATGATTTTTTTCCCCTCCAAAAGATGCAGATTGCTGTTATCAGGCAGCCCTGTCTGCAGTCACCTGTGGGATCATGGATGCTATTTACAATCAAGTATTTATAGCCTTGTTGATTAACAGAAACATTTTCAAGACTTGGAAGATACTACTACTTGCCTGCACCCACATTGACTATGCTTGCTGATATGTCTAGGTGCACGGAAAATTTATAAACTTCCACCATCCAGAATTGTGCCACCTCTGGCAAAAACTTGCTGAAATTAATTTAAAAAAAAAAAAAGTTTAACGTGGGGTTTGATTTGTGTTTAGTTTTAACAAAGTTCTTAGCTTTCCCCCTCTGCAACATTTTAAAATCAATTATAGAACTTCTCAAAATTTCACTAAGTTAAAGAACTTGACAGTTTTGTGGAGGAATTCTCCCTCCTCCTGTCTTGTTCTGTCACTGTTGTGACAGACTGTAATGGCTTGTAGGATGGTGGGAGGCAACTCGGAAGAACAGTGAACTTGGGAATATTGTGCTTATCCTCTGTGAGCTCTCAGATGATGTCCCAGTAGACTGATGGAATGCTGCTTCTTGAGAGCAAACATTTTCTCATTTGGAGATCAGTTTATCCATAAGGCTCCATCATGATTTGTGCAGGAGCAGGTTTTGCTGGCAAGAAAGGAGAGCTACAAACTGGTTTAAATATTTCCATCTGAGGAGAACCCACTGGTCAACAGATGGGAGCTGTGCCAGAGAATATTTGGAGCTTCCAGCTTGGCGTTTGGAGGATAACTGGCGGATTTAACCGTGGAGGTTTAAGGGATGGCTGGTCCCCAGCTGTATCCATTCCCAGGGTTTTTTGCTTCTGCTGCAAGGGTAGCAAAGCAGGATTCACATCAGTTCCTTGGCTGCCATAGTAATAATACTCACTATTAGTATTTCAGCATAAAACCCATCTCAAACTATTTATAAAACTGTGTTAAGTAGTGGACTGACAGGCAGACCCATGCACTCTACTGCTGCCTGCTCGGTTGGAGTAGCAATCTGTGGCAGGGAGGTGCAGAAAAGAAGCATTCGACAAGCTACAGTGATATTTTTGACTCTGCTAAATAAATCTTCCTGAGTTTGTCTGCCACTCATCTTGGAAGAGGTAGAATCAAGGGACAGCCTGGTAGTGAGCGGGGGCCAGCTGGAAACCACTTCTGCCTTCTCCTGTACCACTGGCACAAATCAGAGTATGAATTTCCTAAAATAGATACAGGGTGTTCTCGAGCATCCCTACCACACTGACCTGCATAATCTGAGAAACTTCTGCCTGAGTTTGGTTGTTGTTATGAAGTTCTTTTTTTTACTCTGGCTATACATATTGTTGTATCATAAAAGGTTTTCTTATCCATATGCATTCATTTTTTGTAAGTGAGACTCTGTCACAGCTCTTCAGATGAAGGACAATTATTAGCTCCTAAATTTCAGTGGTAAGTGATTGAAATATAAACATTTTTTTAGAACAAACCATTCAGTATGGGTTAAAAGAAAATTATCAGAGATAGAAAAAATGCACATAAATGGGGAAACACAGGGGAAGAAAAGATTGGAGACAGATAAGATGCTATATCGGGCAGGTTGGGTTAGAAAAAAATAGGGTGGCTTGGGGGTTGTGCTTTAGGAGAAGGATGTGATCCGATCAGAAATTCCCTGTATACGTCCGAAAGGACTGAGCTTAAAGAAAGGCTCTGAAAGGGTGGTGAACAGGAGAAAGGCCTTGTTCTTTTATAGATCCATGGGTTTATTGTGGCATGAAGTAAGTGGTGGTGGAATCTTAATAATCTTTGTCCATAAGCCTGACGTGTTTTTTGTTTGCTTAGCTCTACTGAGTACTTGTAGAGTACTGAGTTGTGTAGTGGAGAGCTTGCACTTCAGGAGTAAGTTCTGGCAGATAATACATTTCAACCCTGAGGGACCAGCCTTAAGCCCTGGGTCAGAAACTGATTCCATCTTTTGGATGCCAAGGAGAGGATACATAAGCTGAAAACTAAAGACATCAGGTGAGTAAGTGTGCTGATCCTTCCCACATTCCAGAAGTTTGAGATTGGAGGGAGGTCACTGGCTGGATCTTGGCCTGTTTGGCCATGCACAATGTGCAGCAATAAAGTCTTGCTCTGTTCAGTGGCTTCCTCTGAAAGTGTAAGGTAGGCCTATTTCCACCAGCTCATACTTATTTTTTGTAAGGCACTCCATGTTTATTCCTTATGGCTTTCTTTCCCACACCTTACTTGTGACAAGGGCATAAGGCTGTTCTGAGGATCTCAGTAAGTTTTCATTAAAAACCTGTGATCAAGAAGAAAAGTGTCAGCTAGGGAAATGAGATGTGGAAGAAGGAGGCTTGAAAAGCTACTGATAAAATGCCAAAGTGTGGCCAGATATTGCACGTGTGTGTGTGTAGAGAGTACTGGGAAAACCTAGGACAGGAGTCCTCTACTTGCCATGCAGTGGAGGAGAGGACAGCTTGAACTGTGGTTTCATGTCACAGGGCATCTAAAATAACCTGAAGCACCCAGTGCTGGTCCTGTAAATTCCTTATCCCTCTCTAAAAATACTCATTGGTCCTTAGGATGGCTCCTGCTGGTGTTTGCAGGCATATCCACTTAACCCTGATGTCTGAACCAGAGTTTTCCAGGGACCTTCCTGCCTTTAGGGTGGTTTCTTGTGTTTCGAGTGTAGTTGCATTTCCCAGAAGCAGTAGAGACCCTTCTCTGAGTGAATTGACTTCCATGGCCTACTCATGCTCACAGAAGCATAAAACTGCAAGGAAATGGCAGTTTTGATAAAAAAGCAGCAGGCTGGTGAGCTCTGAGCAAAGAGGAGCTTGCTTAGGGCTGCAGGGCTACTTTCAGCTGTGTAGGAAATAAAGTTAATTGTCATCTGGCCTAAGTTAAATGGATGACCTCATGAGCAATAGTGTGTTTAATCACAAAGCCACTAGAAACATCTTGACATGAGATGGAATTGCTTTGTCAGAATTTGTTCTAAAGGGATCGGGAACAGAAGCTGTGAGGATAAAACATGCCATCAGTACAGAATTAACCTTGCTGTGTGTCTCTCCTTCCTCACTGTTTTTTTTTTTGTGAAATGGTGGAACAAAAGTGCTTCCATCTGAAAGGCACTACCTGCCTTGAAAATTAGGTCAAACCCACCGTGGAAAAATGGGGACCATCACAAATACTTCATTTCTGAACCCCACTTCATGTCTGAGGCCCTGAGTGAGATTTTCAAAAAATATCTAAATGAAATACTCACCACTTTTTTGGCAGCTGGAACTCTGAATTAATTGAATAACCTAATGATTATCTCCAGTAAAGAACAAAAAAAAGGAGGGGGGAGGGGAAGGGAAGAGAAGGGAAGGAAAAAGGAAAGGAAAAGGAAAGGAAAAGAAAAGGAAATACAGTCCTCCTAATCTCTCAAAGAAACTATCATTTTCTTTCTATTTTGTTCTCTTGGAAGAACTGCTCTTGAGTGACTAAGTTAAATAACACAAGCAAAAGATGATGATTCATGCTGCTTTTCCTGATAGTTTCTAGTGTTCAAAAGCCAGTATCACAGCTGCAGCTTTGAATAAATGCGTGGGGAAAGGAATAAAATTATAGTAGGTATGTTAGCGTAATGTTCCCAATGTGCAGCCTGTGTATGTGATTACCTAATATTCCTTACCAGCTGTTTCTTAACATTAGTCATAGTGATCTAAAACAACCACCCTCTCTTCATTTATCTCAGTAAACATTGTTCTTTTTTGAAGAGGTAAGCTGTTTAGGAACAAAAGTTGTTCCCTCCTCCCCTTCAGCTTTTTCGTCTGCATGTCGTAATCATCTTGAATTGGAAACAGCTATAGCTGTCCCTGTAAGTAATAAACAGGGAGGAAATATTTAAATATGGTAATAGCTATATTTGAGTACCATTATGAATGTGTTTCCTAGTAGTGTCTAGAAAATCAAGGCTCTGTTCTCATGCCAAGACAAGACTAAGATAAGGGGAGAAAATGTTTCAATTTTTTTGTTTAATGCTGCACTTCTGTCTTTCCAAATGGAATCAAGATACCCTCTGCAATTCAGTGTTTATCTTCTCATTTGAAGCTGCTTGTACTGTGCAAAAATTTTGGTTCTATTCCGAATGTGCTTTGTCATAATTCATAACCTGTTCATGCTAGCACTTTCAGAAATGTCTGTCCTATTTACTGATGGTGAGCAGTGCTTTATTCCTGCAGAACTCCCAGAAACTCGGTTTTCCAAATACACCAGGACACATTCAGTGGAGACAAGTGCTGCTTGGGGTGAAGAGAATCTGCTCCAGGTCTGTCTGAAGAGGAAATAACAGGAGTGCTTGTGAGGCTGAGGAGAGGCAGCAAGTGGATCTCCTCAGTGTGGCTTCAAGTACGCTCTCTAGGCGGGGTGGTGACCTTCTGTGACAAGGCAGGCTGCAAACCAAAACTTCTCTGTAGCTAAAACCACAAGACTTGTTCCTTTCTCCAGAAGAAGGCCAGAGTCAAGACATGAAATGATAATGGGTCATAAGCTGATCATAAGCAACCTGGGCTGGACCATGTGATCTCTAAGAGAGCTTCTTTGTTTTTGTGTTACGTCAGTGTTAGCAAGGCTGCAATTTTGTCCAGCACTTAAAAGCAATTATTTCTCAATTGTTTGTCTAAGGAAAGACCATATTAGTCTGTATTAGTAGGTGTATGGTACTGAGGTGAAAGCTGAAATTTCCTACCTGATTTTGAGCACAGAACTGGTTGACAGGAATTCTTTCTTGTCAGCTGTCAGCAACAAGAAACATTTGTGCTCCTCTACAAAAATAAAGCATTCATGAAACAGAAATCAATTCTATCTGAAAAGTTTGTGAACTAGTCTTCAGAAGAAGCTATTTAAAACCCTGAACAAAAAGAAACTAACCAATGTGAAGAAATAATCAAACTGGGCATATATGGAGGGAAAAAATACCCTATTTGCAAGTTTGAAATCTAGTACTAGATATCAAGGAAAAACATAAAGAAGGACTCAGCTGGAGTTTGATTAAAGATCAGTGAGGAGGTCTCACTAACATGTAATGTGCAGTGCATGTTTGCCAAAATGTATCTGGTGGAAAATCAAGGTGGATTTCTGCACAAACCCCACTTTTTTTCTTTTATCTTTCCGCCAGCCTACTCAAACTATGTCTTCTTTTTCTGTCAGCACCACATTCCTGATCAAACTGGTGGGCAACACCGAAGAGGAATCCTCTAATCTCAGGTTATGTTTGTTATTTTTTTTTCTTTGTTAAGAAAAATCTACGGCTAAGAGTAATTCAAGTAATTTTTTTCAGTACTTGCTGCTATGTATTTGATAACCAGAGATCTTTATAGAAAGCAGCATTGAAAATGCAGTCCCAGAAAATGAAGTGTGCCTTTCATAGACAGTAAAGAAGCCTTCAAACTTGAGGCCATTGATCTGTGCTACACATTCTGCCCTTAAAGTTGTTTAATATATGTAGAACAGCAGCATGAAGCATGTACAGTCATTGTTTCTCGTTGTACTTCCATTTATATGTTTGCTGCAGCACCAGAAAGAGATGTGTCAGCTGAAGCATATGTTGGGATACCTGTCAGAGTAAAATTCCAGACACGGAATTCAAATACTGAGTTCAGGTCTTTTTGTGTAGGTAACCAGATGCTATTTAACAAAATGATGCCACGTAATTATTCACAGGGAAAATATTTGTAGTGAACACATAAGCAATGAAAGCATGCATTCCCAAATAGTTTGAAAACATCAGTGTAAATGCAATTTATTTCCGAGGAAGTTTAATCCAGCATGCTGCCATACCAGCTCACACTCCTGCTGTTGCCTGTACATCGTGTTTATGAAAAGCAACAACTGTAACATCTGTCATCATCACAGCATATTTTCAGCACAGCATTAAAATACATTTATATGATTTATATGGTCTTTCTCTTCTCTTCACCTCTTCATCTGAGACAAGGACCCATCTTTCAGTGTAAGCACGCTGCTCTTATATAACCTGAGCCTCCAGAAATGGAAGGACATTCACAATACATCTGGATCCATTGCCAAATCCTTCTTGACTGGGAAGGTACAGAAGACTCTAGCTGGGAAAACTTCAGCAATTAAAGCATTTAGCTTTCTTGAAAATTAGTACTTTCTTCATTTTAGTTTATCTGATTCAATAAGGATGTCCCCTGAAATCAAAATGTTAAAATTTCTGGGATGTCAGCAAAGACACTAACCTATCTCCTGGATTTCTATAAAGCATGTTTTCTTCTTAAACCATCTGAATCAACAGGAGATTTAAAGCTTCTTCTTTTTCTCTGTTTTTTTTTTTTTTTTTTTTATTTAACCTTGGTAGGTACTTACCAGGAAGGAACAGCAATCATCCAGTTAACAGGTAACTCATATACTCAAATTTCATGGTCCTCTCGCATTGTCCTCTGTATTTATAAATCTGCTGTGAAATTTACTTCTAATTTTAGTAGGACCTTGTCTACTAGAAAGATGAAGAAATAGCAACTGTTTGTCATGAGTCTATTACAGATGAGGAGAACCGAGTCTGATGACATATCTTTGGCCTCCTTTTTCACTTTCTCTCATTCAGTTTGTGGGTGTTTGGTTTTCACTCAAAGCCTGGCAATCTGATTCACCAGTTATTCAAGCTTTAGCTGACCAGTGTTGTGTAATATCAACTTCTATGCAGCATACAGGGTCACACCTGCACATTTAGCTAGCTAGGTCAGTGTTCCACGTCCTCCTTCACCACTCAAACATAACAATGGTTCATGACCAATATCAGCATAACACAGTTTCAAAACCATTCCGAAATGAAAGCCCCAGCTTCAGTGATCTTTGACTAATCGCTGATGTCTCAGGTGATTGGTTCCCTCTGTAAACTCTGGCAAAGTTTAACTCTTGATAGTCTTTGACTATATTGAAATCATTAGTAGTCATCTCAGATTGCTCTCTGTGTTCACCCTGTCCACGTAAAACAGCTAATTAAGAAATCCATATGTTTCTTCCTTATACGATCTGGAGAGGGTATAGTTGAGATGTCTGTACTGTGGGACTGTTTGAAATTGTGTCAATGTTAAAATTGGGTCACTGGTGTTATCTGTGATCTTGGTCTTGTTACAAGCCTAGTATCATCATGGAATAATGGTAATACTCAGAACCTCACATTAAAATAAGTCTTGTTTTTACACTAATCTACACTATTGATATCTGCAAATCTCCTATGACTTTAGTAGTAATTTTCTCAATGAGAGAATAATAGGCTATTGATGATATACTTTAACCTGTATATCACTACAAGCTGCTTACTCCTTTATTACTAATTGGTGGCTTGCTATTAAATAATATTATGTCAGGCACAGTGCATCTAGAGAAAGTTCTAACATAAAAACTTTCTAGAAATCATATTTCAGGGAAATCAGGGGTGCACAGAGTTACAGTCCCTTTCCTATTCAGTATCTGGAAGCATGTTGTTCTCATCATTCTGTGCTTAGATTTTTTCACCATAATCTCATGTACAGCATCAGTTTCTGAAAGTCACAGTTTACATTTCATCTAATAATGAAATAAAATGTAAATAAGGACGTGAAGCTTTGTATGCTTATAGATCAAGATAGAAGTTTTTGCTTGCACTCATTGCTAAGTACATTTCCAAACTAATGCTGCTATAAGAGCAGCTCTTTCCTGAAGAACTTAATAAACAGTTATCCTTGTTTCCAGCATGCATGACGCTTAAGGGGAGAGGAGGCAGTCATGGGTCAGGCAGCATTTTAACCTGGCAATAAAAATCAATAGACATTATGGAGCGATTTTAACAAATATTGGATACACAGTTTCCATGTAATAAAAGTAATACACTGGGAGGGAAAGGCAATAGAGCTAAATGAATACCTTTGATAACATGGCCACCCATTCAGATAAAGGAAATGTGAAAGAATTGAACACTATTCATTGGGTGGGAAAACATGCCTTTGCTTCCTGTGCCACAGGAACCACTGTGCTGCTTGAGCAGGGACAGTGAAAATGAAACAGAGCAAAGCTGTTCACTGTCTGGGAGGTGTCACATGTGGGGTCAGACCAGAGCATGTGCACAATTGCTTCCCTGCCCTGTGTCCCAGTGTGGATGTGGAAATCTCAGCCAGGTTTCTGCAGTGCCTCCAGTGGATGTAAACTCATTCAAACTCGATGTACGCCCCTCTGTCTGCATTTGAGTTGCAATCTAATAGCATGAATTGTTGTTTAATTTTCTAAAGGATTCTTTATCATTTTGCAGAATGACTGCCATGTGAAAGATAGACAATAAGATATTGAGGGTGTTCATGCAATAGCTGGGAACAACACCCATTTAGCTCAAGAAGTTGCAGGATGAAATTCTCTCTAGTGTTATACAAAGAGATAAGAATACATGGGCCCTGTTGGCCTGAATAACCTATGAAATACCTCAATAAAAGCACCTTATACACTAAAAAGACAAATCTCAAACCCAGAGATTGAATTTTTTTATCTTTGTTTAACAGCACACAAGAGTAAAGAAAAGAGAAGAGGGTTGACAAAAGTAATGACACTTTGAAAGTAGAACATGTAAGAAAAAGAGACAATAAAAAGTTATGAGAACATATTAATCACACACAGTCTCACCATCTGTTGACTCCATATATATCCCATCCTACTACTCCATATGCTACTTGAAGATAAATACATATAATGATGGATAACAAGCAAAAAATAGCACACAAAAGGTCTAACATACCCATAGTAAATAAGCATATGGCATAATGACCCCATTTTGGTGTATCTGGTGTGACCTCCCAGAATATACAAGCAAGGAAAGGAGCTGATCAGTAATTGAGCAAATGTGGCATTAGGGAGATCTTGTGACTTCAGTCACTGAAAACTCACAAAACCTCATCCATGGAAGAAACCTAAACCGGATAAACAGTCTAGGAACATTAAATGATGCAACGTAATACCAACACAAAGCTCTAATTGATTCCTGTCACTCTTCCATCATCCTTTCTCTCCTCTGCTCCACAATCCACAGAAAAGTATCTTCAAAGATTTCTAGTTCCTCAAATGTGATGACACCCACTGACAGAGCAAAATAGGATTCGTGATGGAAGAAAGTCACTCATATTTGAGGAACTAGAAATCTTTGAAGATACTTTTCTGTGGATTGTGGAGCAGAGGAGAGAGGTGGAGGGTCTGTGCTTTCTCTTTTGCTGCTGGCTGTTCCCTGTGCAAGGTAGAACATCACTCAGCTAGGAGCAAGGTCCTCTTGCATCAGAGAACAAGGCTGGCCTCTGTAGGGCAAGTGGAAGTGATTTTACTCTGAAGGTGCTTGGTGTTCCAGAAGAGCTGGTAACTCTCATTTTTATTTCCCTCCTCTTGCTTCTCCAGCCTGCCAAGTTCTGGGTGGGAAAGAAGTTGAACTTTATGATGGTTAGCCTTGCATTCAAGTTCTGCATTATCTTTGAAGTCCCTGCCAGAAAAGTAGAGATTTTTCCACCTGTGAACTTTGGGCACTAAGTAGGGGCATCTTCAGCATTTCATTCTGAAAGCTTCAGAGAAGCTGGATTTACAAACACGCCATGGTCTTTTTCAGATGTTGCTTTGTGTCCTTTAGTCCCATCCTACATTTCCCTCTCAAATATGTAGAACCAAGGATGGAATTAGTTTTGCTATAAGTGATAGCAGTTCCTAAATGGATTTTTATTTGAGTATCACCTTGCACATGAAGGAACTGGACTCTGCCAAACAGATGCAGATCTCATAGCAGCTATCAGTTCCCAGTTCACAGCAGACTATCTGATATGTAAGGAAGCAGGCAGCCTGGTGTGCAAATCCCACTGGTAGAGAGGGACTCCCTTTCTTTTGCACCCTCTTCCTCTCACCTCTGTTTGTGAGCTTCCATGTCATACAGAAAAGATGAGCCTTTGGCCATTGGTTACTGTGGTTTTCATGGCAGCTACAAAGATTGTTTTGGAAGGCAGTTGAATCTACTGGGAACTTTGATCTTTATTCCTTAATGAGTTATGCTCAGTGTACAACTATTTTTATGTTTCTACTCCTGTTACAACTCAGAGGTTTCCCTTTGCTTTTTTAGTGGGAATATTTTCAACCCAACAATAAATTTATGCCTTTAGTTGAAGGAAAGCCATTGTGAAGTGCTAATTTAGTGGCTATGCTGTTGGGTTGCTGTCTTGGTGTTGCTGGGAGCAGCATATCAATGGAGTGACCATTCTCCTTTTTTTTTCCTGGTCCTGTGCAAATGATAAACCTTCTGTGTGCTTTGATTCTTCTTCTGGAATGTGGAAGAAGTAAAGTCCCACTGTAGTGCCCTACCTTTCTCTGTGAGTAGCTCCAACTTTAAGAGCAAGGGATGTTGCTACCCTTTTACAGAAGAAGGGAGGGGATTTAACCTAGTTCACTTCCTAAATACTTTCTTGATTAAAAACACAGAGCTCTTGTTAAGCTCTGTTTACTGTTCTTACCTATGTTTTCTTTTCTTGCAGCTATGTGATCATGATGGATATTTATGTTTGCAGATTCTCTCTCTATCACTTCTGTTTTCAGAGCAGTAATATGTGTTCTGCCAGGCAAAATTTAGGGGTGTCTGTCTTTTTGTGGCAGAACAGTGAGCTAAGAGAATTTTATGAGGGAGGTTCTTATGAGAATTTTCTATTTGTTGACCACAAGTAACAGATGAAAGATCCAATAAGAGCTTTCATTTCTTTCTGGAAAAATGGCCTTTTTTTTAATGTATGAGTGCTTGGCTGCCTTCACAGACAACCATATTCCCTGCCTTTGCCTCAGGCTGGGTCTGGGTAGGTTCTGTTTGGTATGCTAGCTTTAGAGTCTGACAGACTCTGACATTGGCAGGGTTGGGGAGAAGGATTTCAGTATAGGCAAAGAAAAGACACCCTCAAGGAATCCTTTGCCATTGTGTACTATAACCATTGTGTACTATAACTATTCCAAAAGGCACCTGTCTAGAGTAACACTCACATAGCCTCAAGCAAATAAGATTGATGTTTTTTGTGATATATGTTTGTTTTACTTTGCTATGTTTTTTACAAAAAGATTTCATACCTGACATCTGAGCTGCCCATAATGGGCCATCACAGGGTACACACTATGCACCATTCTCCTACGTGAGGGGTTGCACTCAGACCTAGGCTGTGCAAAACTAATTAGTGTAAATGCATATCCTTATCACCTCTCCTAAGGTCCTCAGCCCAGTCTTTCCCCCACCAATACCCTGCCTGAATGTCTGACTGAACAGAAGTTTTTCAGAAAAGAATCCACTTACAACAGTAGTATGTATAGTGTGTAGCAAAATGGCCTGGTTCTCCTGTTATACCTTTAAATTCCAAATAAAGAGTATTAAGAGAAGCAATAAGTAAGCATCCCGTGATTACAAGCGAAATTTTTTCAAATGGATCTAATGTGACGCTTATTAACCAAAACCTTTGAATGACAGAAGAAGCTGGCATCACTTCCCAATTCCTTTTCAGCTAGGAAATGTCTGTGGTCAGAGCATTTTCATCTATCATGAGCCCAAGATTCTACATTAAGAGAAGTGGCTAAAATGGATTTTTATAAATTCAATGCAAATGCCACTATTTTGAGGAAGTGAATTTCTGCTACAAGGTGCACTTGCTGTTTGCTATCCAGGTTTCCTGATCTAAATGATTTACTGTTTTACTGCCTCCTGAGAGCTGAGAAATTTCATTCTTATGATGAAAACTCCCGGGGAGATGCACTCATTTGTAGAGTGCTTCAGTTTAGATGTACTATGTAAGTGTGTATATAGCAGTACCAATGACAGACCTCCTTAGTTGATTTTTTCCAATGTACACTTGTGTGTTTCTTTTTAAAATTTTTTATTTTTGGGGCATAGTATCTGGGGATTATAATCTTGATTGGGACTTCCAGTTCAAAAAGGGAGCAGTAATTCTTTCCTTTGTTTGACTGGCGATTATCAGAATGGTGCTTATTTAACCTTGTGGGCGTTGTCGTGTGATACCACTTTTGGGTCTGACAAGCTCAGGAGATTTCCTCCTCTGCCACCTATGACGTAGCTGTGCAAATGAAAAAGGGAACTTAGTTTACTTCAGGGAACAACTTGCTTCTAGTCTGATAAGATTTGGTGTCTTTCACCTCTAAGCTTACCCAGAGTTCCCAGAGATTAACAGTGAGGGTAAACTGAGTTTAGATGACCTGCATTTTTAATCCTGCCATTTGAAAAGTAATACTGAACACTTTAGGGGTTTTGTTTGTTTGTTGGGCTTTTAAAAATTTGAGTTTGTTTGTTTGTTTGTTTGTTTTCTTTTTATGAGTCATCTAGCAATCAAGGAAACTTGATATGAAGTGGAAATATTTCAGGCCTGGGACTTGTCTGACAGTGTGTTTTCCCCCTTTCTCCATTCCTTTTCCTCCTTCAATAGCTTCTTAGACAAGCAAAAATTTGCTCGACTAAGAAAAAAAAATTTGGTTGTCTAAAGACGTGCTCCCTACAGAAATCATGAAGCTACATGAAAGAGAACAAGTTTATCTGTGCTTTTATTGAGGCATTGACTTTGGTGACATGGTCTCCTTCTGTACACCAGAAGTTCAAAAAGAAGAATGTTATAAAAGCCTCAGCCATGAGAAAATCTTCGTCTGCATCTCTTGCCTAATTGGATTCCAAATTCAGACAAGTATAAATCTGCAGAAAATGTGAGTCTGAGTTGATGGAATGGCATCATAGCCTAATGCCCTCTCAAGGCCCAGTCTCAGCTGAAGATTTTCCATTTACTCTCTCCATGCCTATCCTCTTCTCCCAGTCCAGATGAGAGAAGCTTGTTGCCTCATCTTCACCTCAGCTGCTGCCTGGTACTGTGCTTTGCATGAATCCCTTGTGCTTCTGAAGGAAGGCTTGTTCCAGAGTCTGGGCTGATGGTGCTTGCATGGCTCTGCTGTGGGACACTGACTTAAGGCAGAGGTGTAAGAGCTCTGAGATGGGGATGCCTTGCACCATGCAGTATCCCTGGGGCACAGACCACATCTGTTCTTCTGTAAAAGATCTTGCATGTTTTTTGGAGTTTGGAGAAGCGTTGAATAACTACATCTCTACTCTGTGTTCTCTGTGGAGGAAAAGCATTAAGTCTCAGCTAAAGGACAGCGATGAACGTAATTTTGAGACCATATGTGACAGATAATTTCCTCTCCAGGCAGATCAGGAGCGTGTATCAGCTGTGCTGTGTAATATGCTATATATAGGTGTCTATAGAAAGACATTCTTGCCTCTTCACTTCAAGAAGGCTGCAGGTTAACCCCAAATTTCTGTTAACAGAAACCATACATTGTGTAATTTATAACCTCAGAAAACTCTCTGAAGTGTCTGCTATGAACCCAAGCTATCTTTTATTTCAACAAAGTTTCAGTGCCTAACTCCTACAGCAAAGTACAAGTCTGGGAGTTACTGGCATTCTGCGGCGGGAAAAAAAAAGTCATCAAAAATTTTGTGGTGCCCTTCTTGAATTCTTGGTCAGTACGATCATGTCCGTGATCTGCAGTTTGTGTTAGAGCATTTTCAGGAATAACACAATAATGTTTTCTGACACAGTTTAAGTCCATGTTTTATAAGCAATTTGGAAACCTGGATGTCTCAGAGGGTTTCACCCTTATACACAAAAATTGCAACACTTGTTTGAAAGCGATGGCACGTAACAATCTTTTCTGTACAGGGACCGGGTTTCAATTTTCTCTGATTTGTGATATAAACAAATGGCAAGTGGCTCTGGAATGTGCATCTTGAATAGGTCATCTAAGGACTTGAGATGGGTGCTCTTTCTGTCACATTTTCTTAGCTTTTGCAAGTTCCCTACAGTAGAGGAGGCAGGGCTTCTGCTGAGGCAGGCACTGCTAGCTCCACTAATGAATGGAAAGTGATGTCTGACCATGTGATACGAGAACAGCACTTTCCATGTTTGCCTGATTATCGAAGAGCTGGAATCAGCATTGACGAAGATAATGTGATGTCACTCTTTAATCTGGCAAGTCTGCAAAACCACTTCCTCCTTGTGTAGGCTGGAGGTCTCATGATTGCCATTTCACTCTAAAGCATTCATTGAAAGTGATGTAAGACAGAAGAGCTTTGACTCTCTCCTGTTTTTTAAATGAATGAATGCTATTGTGAAATTCCTTGCAGCTATATTGGGAAATACACTGGTTATTCAACAGAATATAATGATTATCAAACAAAAATGAAAAAAATCCCGAAAAGATTAGCTTCTTCAAAAAGTTTTGGATTTCTTTTTGAGCTTTAGCTTTGATTCATTTAACACAGATTAATAGGCAAGCCATCAAGTTAAAATCCTTGTTCTGAAACACCAGAGCCTGGGCACTGCCAGGATTTAAAGAAGCTGGTTATCATAAAGATGTGGGAAAAGTGGGTATTTTATGCCATGAGGATCCTGTCTGTAACTTTATCTTAATTTTTTTAATAGAACCCCTGGAATAGAACATTTTGAGGTTCACATTCCTTGAGATTTTTAGATGGAAGACCTTGCAGAAGATTACTCCTGTCAGGGTTTTGTTCAGCCCTGACTCATGGAGTGGGGTACGTGCTTGTGCAAGGAGTAGTCCCAGGCTACTGCTGGTAGTCAGGGGTCAGCTAGGGATGACAGTGAGGTCTCTTAAGTCCTTCTACATTGCAAAGTGCCACAGCTGTTGAAGTAATGCACACTGCTGCTGCAGTACATATACATTATAATGTGTATGAATATAATGAATGTTTTTGCATGCATTTCACTCTTAGCGGAATGCACTCATAGCAGGAGCTAGCAGAAAGTCTTCTAACTGTCCTCTCATTCTGTTCTCATTCTCCAGTCTTACTCTCTCCTGCCAGTGAGGGCTGTGGGCTCCTTAGCAAGGATGGCTGCTTCTCCCAGTAGCTTCACCATAACATATAGGAAGTGAAACTGATTGCTTGGGGGGCCTTTGGACCCTTATGCACTACAAATATTAATTTCTGTTTCCTTATTAAAATAGCTTAGCTTGCTAATTAGGGATGAAAGTGTAAGAGCAAAACAATTAATGTAAATCCTGACATTTTGTTTAGAAAATAGATAAAAAGGATGGAAAACCTACAAACTATTTTTCTCAACCTCTGTTTGGACTAGATCCTGAAGAGACCAGTAAAGGAAATGTTGGATTCTGTTTGAACCAAATGATGAAATGAAAGATGCCATAGCAGTAGATCACCAAATTAATAAATTAATTAATTTTTCTATTTGTGTATTTTGAGGATTGTAGTTTGAAATTGTGATTTACATTCTCCCGGATCTTCTGGCACATCATACAGTAAAACAAAGAATGTGTTGTCTCTTTAAAAGATAGCTGGAAAATATGAAATCTGTAGAGGTCAGTTGTTCTAGGGCATTATCTTTTGGGGGAAAGAAGTATGATAGCTACTTATATGACAAATACTTTAGAGCTGGACTAAACAATCCTTGTGGTCCCTTCCAACTCATTTTATTTAGTGACTCTGTGATACTTTTGCTGTTGAAGGAAGCTGGGAAATTGAAGCAGAAAAAATTATATCCTGGTTAATAAGAGTATAACCTATGTTTACTTAGGTTGCTGAACTAAAAAAAAATCATCAATTATTGGCATAGTCCTGTTAAGTACAGGCTTCTGTGAAAGCAGGCAGCAAGCAGTTCTACAAACTGTACGTATGTGGCAACTTACAGAACAGGACAATCCCTTTTAAAATGATTCTTTATGATATGTGACATGAAACACAAGCATGCCTGCACACGGGCTGGGACAGGATGTGACACGGAGTCGGATGGCAAGGTAGGCTGGATGCAAACACCAGAGCTGGAGGGCACAGCGGGCCCCGTGCGGTCACATCGCGTGTGCTGCTCTTCCTCTGCCACGGCTCGACTCCTGCTGAAGGGCACTTGGAAGGACACCCTGGTTAGGAGAGTGGACAGTGATGAGGTTCTCCTGATGGCTCAGGGAGAAAAGGGAAACACAGCCATGTCTAGAAGGCAAGAATTTATGGCAGTGGTTTCATTTTGAAGCTTCACCTTGTGTTCAGAGAGACTGCCCATCAGTTTCATAATCTTCAATGTCACTCGCTTTTGTGACATCAAGATGAACCTGAGACGTGCTTTTCTTAAAGGAAAGTGAAGAGTCTGAGAAGTGTGTAAATTCTGTTACTCAGATTCCTGGTCAACACCTGTCAGGTATTTAAATTCGGATCCTTTCCCTGTCTTTGGTGTCACCAGTGGCAAAGCTGAAAGTGCCAACAGAAACAACTTTTGAACCCCAGCCCAAGCCATTACTTGCCAATTCATCTTGTGGAATTACACAAGGTCTGTGATGCTGAACTCCTGCCAACACGTTCCTTAGGTACTGCTGCTGATGCCCTTGAGAAAAGCTTATTCTTTCATTAAGTTGGTGCTAAAACCACAGCAACAGAATGTATGTTCAGGACATTTCAGGGTGGATGTATCAGGGTCCAGGAGGAGTGGTGTGCTGCAGTGTGCCTGGCTGGTGCAGAGAAGCAGGAGTGGCCCAGACGGCTTTTTAAAATATTTTTACTAAATAAAACATGTAAAGGCCTTCTTGACTTCA
Organism: Petroica traversi; assembly: GCA_025920805.1. Taxonomy (NCBI): domain Eukaryota; kingdom Metazoa; phylum Chordata; class Aves; order Passeriformes; family Petroicidae; genus Petroica; species Petroica traversi. Next base: position 9,531,757 of record JAHLSL010000056.1, read on the forward strand.
TATATAGAACTGGGATTGTAAGAAAGAAGCATGCCTTGAGAGGTAGGGTAGTTATAATATGATGCCATTACAGGTCTAAAAGCATTAAACAAAGATAATTTAATGTCCTTTTTTCAAGTTTCTCGGATGACACAGCTTTTTTCTGCCATTCATGCCTTGTTCAGCTTCTGGCAAAGTACCTTACTAAAAGGTACCTGTGTACCATGAAGACTCCCAAAATAAGGGATCTGCCTACAAGGATTCTTCCTTTACTTCCTAAACAACTGAACAACTTCTTCTTCTGTGTCCTTCACTGATTCTTACTGAGTGATTTCTTAGTCCATGGAACTTGTAGCTCCAGACACACAAACCAGGCAAACTTTTAATTGCACAAAATGTGAGATGCCCACTATATGACCAAGTGAATTCATTTGGCAAACATCATAGAAACCAATCTTTGTGAGCACAAAGGGAAGTCTATCTTACACTCTTTTTGAAAGATCTGAAGAGTTCAGACCATGTAAGAAATCTAAAATCAGCATGTGAGGGAACTTCAGGTGAAGCTGCCTGGCTGTTATTTTCCTTTTTCTTCCCCCTCCCCACAGCAATGACAGCACCACTGAGTGGACCACTGAAAACTAAGCAGCAACATGCACTGTCCTCCCACTGATTATAGCTGCAAATTCAGCAGTCTGGCAGTTTCTGCAGGAGAATCTTCCCCCATCCTGCCTATGGAAGTCTTGAAATTCCTCCTCTTGTGCCATTATAACTGCAGGGAAATTTCCCCTCAACATGTTGGAAATAGAAAGAACTTTGCAATTTGCTAGTGATCAAAACTGGTTTATAAATCTGTTCCTGTTCCCCCATCTTATCCTTCTTTGACCTTATTTGTATTGTCCTTCTCTACCAGGGGATGCATCGCAGTGTGTTCTGAATATATTTAAGACTATTGTTTCATGTATTTTTTTTTTTGTTTATCTAAACCAACTCACTGGGGTGGTGTAGTTAAAAGTTTAGTATCACTCTGGAGCTTTAGAGGAAGAAGGCTAAGGATGTGGATGCTTTGGGATCTGCTCTTCTAGCATGTGTCTGAATGACTCACTAAGACTAATTTTAAATGCTGGTGGCATACCCCTGTCATGTTGGCTTATTTTGGCATTATTCTCTAACTCTGAACCCAGGGCCAGTTGTAAGGTCTATGTCTTGCTCTAGTCTGATGGTTGGTGTTAAAAGTTCACATCACTGTGCTCTGCACCAGTTGTTTTGCTGCAAAGTCCTCTAATAAAAGTCTTCAGAGTCCAAGATAATACCAAAGCTCAGGAAGAGGTCAGATGACCAGCTTGTGCATACCAATGTTGTGGTTGACAGAGTTATGTTGATTTTTACAAGGGAACAGAATATCCAGCAACTGGAAGTAGTAGAAGTATTAATTCTTGACCTTTTCATTGAGTTCATTTGTTGTCCTTATCTTCCTTCAGAGAAATCTGAAAGGTACCTGCCCCACAATAGTTCCCAGTTTTGATCTGTTTTTGAGAAAGGCATTACAAAATGCTGCTTCTTTCCATATTTATTTTCTTTATATCTCTTCTAGGTTTCTCTTAGGACTTCTATATGGTGGTTGTCTTGCAAACATTAATGGAATAATCTTGACAATTTCCTGTGAGAAGACTTCAGCAGTTATTTAGATATCTGTCACAGAAATCTGATTCTTTGAGTCATAGGAGTTATTCTGAATTTTTTTGTTGATTGAGAGAGCAGAATTTTTTTAATGTTTATTATATATCCCAAAGCAGACATTTTTGCATTTCCACAGGAACCAGAATGCAGAGAGACATAGCATCTTGTTCATTGTGACACAGGAAGCCATGGAAACACATAATTTGCAGCCAGATCTCTGTTCTGCCCTAGGACCATTTTCCTGGCTTTTTAATACCTTGTGTCTGAAGGCCAGATGTCAGGGCTTAAGAAATGGAAAGCTGTCATGATTTATTACTATGGAACACATTTGATGAGCTGACTGACCACTGTTTCCTTTGGTCCAGGAATGGTCATCTTCTTCTACTGTCATCTGTCAGATGTCACTTATAGTAGTTTGACTTGCAAGACAGGAAAAGTGAGCCACAAGGCTTTCCTAAGGAGAAATGAGCTGAGAGCCTGCAGAGCACTTCTCTTCCAGACACTGCCTGGTTTTAACTTGCAGTGGGGAGTGAAGTCTGTCCTGTCTGGCATCTGTCACTGGCTGGGGTGTGGATCTGTCCTCTGTAGCCGGGATGTTGAGTGTGAGTGCTGTGTCTCCCTAGGAAGTATTGGGGGACACTGCCATCTACTGTCTCCCTTACCTGAATTGACAGTTTGGTTATTGACTTTAGAGAAGAGTTTCTTCTCCTGCTACCAAGATGTTTTTCTTTTTTTTTGGTGGGGGGAGGTGGGATAGCTATTTTCAATTCTTTTTGCATTTACTACTTGCATGTCTCTCCTAAATGTGGAGGGATCCTTTTTGAGGTGCAGTAGAGATAACATGAAGCTGGGATTCAGAGACAAGAGCTTCTATTTCTATCTCCACCCCTTGGCATACTGGAAGAGCTTAGGCAAGTTCCTCTGCCCCTATTTCCATCCTGCTAAATGAGGAGAAGGATGCTGATCTGCTTTATAAATAGCATTAGTGTTTTAGCAGCAGGTCACTGTCATTAATATTCTGTTTAATACTTACAGAGGAGGAGTAACTCTAGTCTGGGAAATCCATGCACAGGTGTCAGGGAAGTCAATGCCACAATATTTTCTTTTTGAGAAAAGGAGCCAGTGTGCTCTCTTTCTTTCCCCCAGTGATGAGGACTGTAGCATGACATGTTATCACACTTCTTTTTTATCCCTTCATTGGTCTCTGTACAGTGATGATCTCTTGCTCTTGGACAGGGCATAGACAGAATCTCCATCCCCATCCCCCCAGTGGGAGCAGCATTATGTACAGCAATTGAGGGGAACACGTGGTTCCAAAAAGTTTTTGCAAGGCAGAACAGCCACCCCAATGGCCTTAGAATAGTCATACTGCTCGGTACAAAACCAATACAAAGAATGCTGGGTTCAGTTCTAATTATCTATTCATAGTTAACAGCAACAAACAGCACTGCTGTCCCACTCATTTAATGCCCTCAATATTGAAGGCTCTGAATCAATTTTTTTTATGTGATTGTCTCAAAATACACTTGTGGGAAACTGCTATAACTCAGCAACGTACTCATCTTGTGGAATTGATTATCCTGGGTAGTAAAGCTAGGCATTCATGATAGGGAATAAATAAAATTGTGGACAGTTTATTAATTTTTGTGGTACTAACTTCTGGACAATAGATATTATCTCTGGGCAGTAAATTACTTAGATCAAGTCCTGAGTACGAAAGGCAGAAATACGGAGAGCAAGCATTCCATGATGTTCTCTTTTATTCCTTCTCCACAGGCACATGCAGCTGGTGAGACCTGTAAGCATTGCTCTTCCCTGCTGGTCATGCTAGATTTGCACACCTGAGTGTTTCCAGGCAGTCAGTGCTACAAGGATGCTCTGGGCACGTGCCATTGTGTGACAAAGTCTTCACATGGCTGGGATTTAACTTTTATACCTTATCTATAGCAAATAATAGGTACAAGCCACCAGGTCACAAGGGGTTCCTGGTTCTCAGATGGAAAATTATGTATTTCAGTGTGTGTCCATTGCTCTTGTCCTGTCAGTGTGCCATAGTAAGAACTATCTGGCTCTCCCATCATTCCTTGATCAGATATTTATATATTTGATAATATCTCCCTTGAGCCTTCTCTTCTCTAGGCTTAATAGTCCCAGCTGTCTCAGCTTTTCCTCCAGTCCCATAATCATCTTTTCTACCTTTTTCTGGACTTGCTGTTGCAAGTCTGTAACTTTTTTGTACTGTGAAGCGCAGAACTGGATGCAGTTGTCCAAATGTGGCCTCACTAGTGCTGAGCAAAGAGGAAGAATCACTTTCCTCTTCTTTTTCCTAATGCAGGTGATTGTGTCATACAGTCCTGGGAGAGATCCCTCCAGCTGACAAGTAATTGAGGTTGAGTGCCACCATGCTTGACATGTTTACTTGTGCTCCTTGTGTTTGGAAAAGACCCCATGAAATCTCTTACCTTGATTGTAGAGGTACAACTCCTCTACAATGTAACTGACAATCCATAGACCAAGGTTGCTTAGAATTTCAAGACAAAATTCTAATTTTTTCTCATTTCTCACTTTTTCTTGTCTCTCTAACCCACCTGGGTGTTTCAAGGTTACATTTGTATTTTCAGATGTGTAATGCCATGAGAACTGTGAGGGTTCTGAATCCAATGATTTTTCAGTGTGAGAAGCATGAAAGATTTACAAAACTAGAAAACAATAAAGTCCTGCATATATTTCTCAGCTTCCTCATCAGATTATAGCATTGTAACAAGTCCTATAGGCCATCCAGAATAGTATCTTTTTCCATCTCAGTGCTTCTCCTCAAGCTACAGAGTGTCTCTCTCTCTCACTTCCCCCTTTCTCCTTCTCTGTCTCACCTCTCCTTTGTCTTCTCTAGGCAACTTCTTTTGACCATGACTAGCCTAGAGATCAGTCCCATATGCTTCCTATGTTACTTTTGTTCGTTCTTTCTTTAATTCCTAACATTTATAATTCTTTCTGTGATTTTTCTGTGGTTCTAGAACAAAAAATCTCAAGGGAGTTTAAAAAAATCCTTAAAGACATCCAATCTTTCTGCCTGTGTTAGTGAATGGAGTTTCTTCTAGAGAAAGATTTGTAGCTATGACTCTCCTGTCTCCTTAGCACAGACCATGAAAATCGATAGTCCAGCTGTCTTCTAACCATGAGCACCACTTTCTGCAGTACCAAGATTTACTGAGCTGCTCCTGCCACCTTTGTTTCATCTCTAGTGTGATAGGGTACATCAAAAAAGAGTTTATGCAGAAGCTAATAGCTGATGATCAGATATATGAAATCAAATTCTGGTCTTAAAAAGCAGTGAAATTATTATGGCTGACCTGTAGAGAGTGGAAGGGGGGAAAAAGGGACAGATTTTATCTATGATAGATTAACACATGTCTGTGGACACCACCAAAGTAATTTTCAACCTTCTGTCAGTAAATACTACTTTTCTGTTTATGGTGTCTTTAAGGAGAACGTCAACTGAAGATAAAACATGAGGCAGCTTTACTCATCTGAGATGAAACCTTTCATTTTTTGTTAAGACTGCAGAATTTATAATAAATAAAGTGGCAGGCTACATTTCTTTGCTGGGTAGTGCTACATCTGGGATCAAAAGTAGATGAGGGATGTGGTTCAAAATTCAGTTACTGAACTGGGCAATTGTGATAACATGTTGAGGTCTTCCTGTATCTTGTGGAATTATCTATACAGCCAAGGAAGAAATGATCTTCATCTCTTGCTGCTGTAAAACAGGCCTGACTCCCTGTTTGGGTGACATAAGGTTAGGTCTCCAGCTGTTGACCAGATAGTAACAGAGAACATATTTTGTAGGATCCAGACCATTTTAAGTTGGTTGGGTTAGAGTCAGATTAAGTCTCTTACAACAATTCCAAAAGAACTACAAAGTATAACAAAACTCAACTGTGCTCTCAACTGTGTAGCCAACAGGAAAACACTTGATAGCCTACATAATAAATCCTGTGATGTTTCCATCACTGTGGAAGATTATTTGAAGAATTATTCCTCTCATCCCTTGAAGTGGCTTGCGGCATGTACCGCTGTGATGTAGGAAGTTGTTTAACCAATGAGCTGGTTTTATCCTCAGGCATTTGAGTCTGAATGAACAGAGGGCAGAATCCTCTTTGTTGAGTCCAGATAATTCACCCAAGTAAAGGGCCTCAGCTGTGGAGCACGACGTATTCTGATCATGAGGACTCTGACATGGCAAAGTCAAGAGAGGATACGCTTGGTTCAGTGTAGTATCATTCATCACAAAGTGATGATAAAGTATCACTCATAAGCTACCAAGAAAGGATTGTGAATAATGCAACTTGCATAATTAGGCACAAGGCCAAAGAGGAAGAGACCATAAAGAATAAGCCAGTCAGCATGGGAAAAAAAAAAGTCAATAAAGCCTGGGGTGTGGTGGAGAGATAATATAGAAGACAATACTGGTCCTCAGAGCAGTTACCACAGATGAACTTAGCAAGTCAGTATCTATGAAGAAAGCCCTAATTGTCTTGATTTAAAACAAAACCAAAAAAATATTTTAAATAATCAAAGAACTACTTGAGGCAGTCTTAGCATTGATCAATAGCCATGTAACTGCTACATGAAATGTAGGGTCAAATATTAGCAGTTTCTGCAAAGCCTTACTTGTGGTAGCCCATGCAAATATTCTCCAATTTGCTTTTAATGTCCTACTGTTCAGTGCAACATTTCATAGTTTAATGTAGATAAAATCTCCTCCCTTTCCTTCTTAGAGGTAAGGCGACCTATTGATTTGAAAAGTGTAGCCACTAAAGACTGAAATTTGTTTTCACTGTGGAGATATGTGCAAGATATGTGGATCATTCTGGCAATCAGAAGTTGTCACTTTTGTCCCCTGAGTGTGAATCCTTTTCCAAAATTGCCTGTCACTGATGATTCAGGACAAAGAAAAAATAACTATTAATGCTTTTCTAGCAAAAACCTGAGTAGTTGCAATGTAACTACAGTCACCTGGATGTCAAGAGTGACCCTTTATGACTGTGTTTTGCTCTGCAAATAAATATCCACTATGCTGACATTTTTATAACATAGCAAGAAGTCATCCAGAAATACTGACTGCTCACTACTTAGCCAAAGGCTCTGTAACTGTGTCTGCTGGGGACTACCATTGTTTTAGTGCAAGGACTCTCAAGGTTAGTCTTGGGTAGCCATAAGAACAACTGCGTGTTTTAAGCCCAGTCCCGAGTTGTTAATTGCCTGCTTTTTCATAAAACACAAAGTTCCACAACCCAGAAACCAACATATCTTGGAATTTAGGTAGCTTTCTGTAAACAGCAGCTCTGCTGTTTCCTATGACAGCTGGGCTCTTGTGGTTGAAGGTAAAGCTTGGTGTCTGTGCCTTCAGCTCAGCTGTGAACAGCAGTTAACTATCATTGCATTTCCCCTTTGCTTTGCCTTCAGATACAGGCAGAATGCTCTTCACATTGACACAGATCATAGATTCTCTGTCAGAACTGATAAGCTCAGCATCCAACCCTTCCTGAGCCATGAGGAATGACATACAAGCCTGTTGGTCCTGTTGGCTGATCTCTAAGAATAGCTGCACCAATGTCCCTCTTCTGCAGCCAGACTCTTATTAAAGACATGCTCAATCACAGAAAAGATGAGTCTTTCTGAAGGGTGCATGATAGCATTTCCCCTGACAGGTCTTATTCTCTAAGCATATTTTTGATTTAATGGCTGTTCTCTATCAAACTCCGAAACATGGTATTCCGAGTTTATCTGGTATTCTGACCTGGAGAGGGATGGGTAGGAATGTGACAGTGGGGGATACTTTCACTGGGGGAAAAAAGGAGGAAAAGAGTGTGTAGGCTACTTTGTCCTCCTTGCAGCTTTTCTTCATTTAGTTATAACTCTTCTGGTAAATCTTGATTTGCCACTGTATGGACTGGACTTCTGTTTGAAGAACTGTTAAAGAAATACGAACTTGAGCCTCTGTCCCCATCAAACCAACAAAAAAAAAAAAAAAAACCCTGAGGAAATGAAATTGATCCATCTGTTGTTCAGTGTGCTATTTTCCCCTTGACGTGCACGATTCAATTGAATAACAAACACCAATTTATGAAAGAATAAAGGAAACAATCAGGAAGGCAAACTGGCAGAGTAACATGCAGTGTCAAACAATGATTTTCCTGAAGTCTAACTGTTCATACTGTTCCTCTGCTTTTTCACTTGGGCTGCTGATAGGTCACCTCTTGGCTTCCCACTCCCACTGCTAGCATGCCTCAGCATTATAACACCAGACAGAGGGGGATGGCAGAGAGACAACTGAGAACAAGGTGATGTGTTAACTCCTCTTTGTGGCCTGTCTCGTGTGCAGATAATAAATGGAAAAAATCGGACTCATAAAAATTATAAAGACACTGGATCCAATCCAATCTTGTTACACAAAGGACTGTGGATTATGAAGCTCAAAGATGGAGGCCAGTTAAATCCTTCTCCTGAAAGTTCTTAGAAGACCAGGGAATGATTATTTTCTCTTCGGTTTACCTGTTTTCCTGATCAATGACTGGCATTACCACTGGACCATGCTGGTGGTGACAGAGCCACCACCAGAATAGAGCACCTCTGTGTTTGTCCCTCTTTCTGTACACAGACTATGTGTGGGTGTATATGTCACATCCCTGCACATTAACAGAATATCAGAAATCTTTCTGTGTTCAAACTGATAAAACTCCCTATGAAGCAGTTTGTAAACTGGTCTCTTCCAAAAAATTAGTCTGAAATTATCTTCAAAATCTTTCCTTCCTGTGTCTTGTGTTATCAGGAGCACAAGAGCACCCACAGAAGCCAGCTTTGCAAAATAATTCTTACAAATTGCTGAAAGGCTTCCAAAAACTGAAGTAATTTTTTAGATCTGTGCTACGAGAGGGAAACTAGCACAGCTCCTCAGAAAGCCCACCTTAATGCTGTTAATGCTTCAGTCCTTTCTAAAGACTTAAAAATGTTGTTCACTCTTCTTTACTGACCCTTAGAGAATTGCTACATAGTCAGCAGAGCTCACTCTTTTTCAGGAGTTGGAATTGATCGTGGTTTATTAACACTGCAATATTGTCTCCTGCTGGCCACCAGCAGTAACAGAGTCAATTCTTTGGTGTGCCAAATCCCACCAGATCCCAACCCATTTCTCTGCATTTCAAGAACGTGCTAGGAGTGTATTCCCTTGAACTTGCAAAGAAAATGAAATATTCACCAAGGAATATCCTCTGTTCCTTCTTCTCTACATGGTGCTTTACTGATGCAGCAGTGAAAAGGAGGTAAATGGTTTTTGTGGTTTTGGGGGGCTTTTGGCTATTCATTCAGACCATTTTGCTTTCATGTTGAACCAGAGGACAGGAAAGAAATAAGATTTATTTTTAGCCTACTTCTTCAAATGTAATAATTGGTGGCTGTGACAAACTCCCTGGGGAGCCTTGAGTTTGAGCATCTGCTCCCCACAATCTTTTCTCAGAGACAGCCACAGAGCCTCCTTGGTTACTGCTGTCCTCCAGAAGACACTGACGCATCTCCTGACTTGAGCGGTCCGGAACCAAGGTTTCTGCTTGTTTCCTTCAAAAGAAAGCCAGGAATGTCAAAACAGCCCAAAGTGCTTTAAATATTTGAGCAGAACTGCTGTGCAACTGGGGTGCCTGCGTACTACAGCTTAACTTATATTCTATGCACTTGAGTAATACATGTATTTTCAGTACTTACCTAGCTTGGAATTATTCATAACTCATTATTTTAAGGTAAATGCAAATAAAAAATACCAGAGGAGATCATTAGTGACTCTTGTTTGAGACCTCCAAGATCATAAAATAAAAACAAAAGGCATGATAACGGGGTGACTAATCCTTATTGCTTTTTCTAATAGACCTATTTGAGCAGTGATTTAAAAAAAATCTTCAACATTTCCATGCTTTTCTTTGGCAAAATTGAAAAATCAGAATAAAATAAGATGGCTTTCTCGAGTGCTATTTTGACATTGCATTTATTCTCTGTTTCTCTCATTTATCGGGACTGACATTGTTCAGAGCTGGGAGATCCATGCCTTGCTCTCAGAATGACAGGTTGTATTTTATCTTTGAGTGCATGGTGAAATTACGCAATTGTTTTAGAGAGTAGAGGTAGAATAAAAGGGCCCAGAGGGCCAAATTCTGCACAGACTAACACCTGTTTGCCTTAGAGATTTAAATTAAGATAGAAATTCTTTCTTGTGCTAAATTCATCTCTCTTATGTGCAAGAAACTTTCACTTAAGCAATTTTGAGTTATGCAGATCTAGGAAAACAAAATATGGCTTTTTGAGAAGAAGTGCCAAGTTTTATTTAATTTGAAACCCCACTGACTTCATTTGTGCTACACAAGTAAAGGGAAGCATTTTTAAACACAGAAACTTATTGGTGAATTCATTATGATTTGGAATACTTACACACTGTCACTCGTTCTTCCAAAGGAAGACTTTTTCCACCACTTCACCAGAAAGTAATTCAATGGGTTAAGGCTATAAACAGCTCAGCTTTAAAATCCTTCCTGCTGCTGTGAAGAATTAAATTAGAAGAGGAAACTATCCAAACCAGAAGTGATGGTGGATGGAGTTTTATTTGAGAAAAGTGAAAAGGTTGAATTTACCTCGCTAGCTCAGAGTTCTCTGTACTAAAATATTTGAATGGGGCCTAGTGGGGCCTTCTCAGACATCCTTTCAAACTGAACCAAGTTGAGTAATTGCAAACAAAGGCTGCAACAAAATGTGAAATTACTGAGACTCAATCTGATCAGTGTTCAGTATCCATGAAGTTTAGTCTCCAATCTTTTAACATTGCTCCTGTACACTCTGGGCTCTTGCAGGAAAACTGGATTCCCACATTTAACCATTAAAGTGCTGATTTCTTAAAAGCTATCAAAAACTTTGCAGTGAGGTGCTGAAAATAATTAATGCTCTCCTCTTTCTAAAGGCTTTTTCAACTGCCAGGTACCTGAGTAACACAAAGTGCTGGTAACAAACATCCACCTCTGCTGCTAGATGTACTCTTATGGAAATTATTTGGTTTGATTAAAGAGTTTTCAACCATATTTCAACAGCTACTGAAAGTCTGGAAAAGGAAGATGACTTTCTAAGTAGTTAAAATGAAGGGATTAGGCTGTGAAGATGTGCCCATCTTCTGAAGACAGAAAACAAGATAATATGGGTGTGAGAGAAAATTATATTTCATTAGTATTTATTTTATTTATTAACTATACTAGATATTATTCCTCAACCTTTGTGTGTTATAGGAGCTATGAGCAGGTGTTGAGTTCAGTACATACATTTGGCAGCCAGTGATTCATGTTCTGTAGCTATTTAGGATAAACACAGTAGCTCCAGAAAGCTTTGCCTAATTGTATGTGCCTGGGACTTTTTCTGAAGCAGAAGAACAGTAAAACAACATTGTACAGGAGAAATATGGCCAATCAATTGGGCAATGTTTTTTTTTTCTGGACTCTGAACTGCAGTTTTCAAACTGTAATTTGCTTTCATAAACGTGGTTGTCTTCTTGTTTAGCAGTAACAAGAAAGGAGGGAATGCATGTGACTGCTACAGCCTTGATTGCAACATTCCTTCTGAAAAGGAAAGGTATATGCACAGTTGAACTATGGTTTCACTTCTCCAAATTCTAAACTTTGCCCAGAGACTTAGTCATTGCTTGAGAGGCCAGCCAAGCCTCTGGGCAGCATGGGAATAGCAGGTAAATTGGCAAGATTTCCAACAAAAAAGGCAACATTCACAATGCTCGTGATATCGTGACTATTTCAAATCATCCAGCCCATTGTTTGAGATTCTTAAATTAGTTTGTAGAACTTGTACTGAAAGACAATTCAGCCCTGAGAGCTCAATGGAGGAGAAGCTGCTTTGCAGTAGTTTTTCCTTTGCAGATCAGTTCTGAGAAAAAAAAAAAAAAAGCCTCCTAGTTGAACAACATTGCTAAAATTATTTTCTATTTTGAGCATGTGTTTAAGCTAATCCTTTTGTTCCATTCAGAGCTCATCCGGTGATGCAGTGTTCCCTTTTTTAGTTCTCAGAATTGTTGCCCATAGCTAATCTATGCTCCTATCTGAGCCTTTGGAGTTTATACCCTCTCTACGTGGACACCTCTGATTTCACCCACTGGACTGGACTTTGTGAAACTCTAAATAAATGGAGTAAACAAGGATCTGATGACAAGACATCTCGTAGGAAATGCAGCTATCAGCAAAGCATGAATCATGAAGGAAAGAGAGTATACAGGCTCGTTCCTTGTCTAATTTATGCTATAGCTCTGCAGTGGTTTGGGCCTCTGCATAAGGACAGACAAACCCTCAGATCCTTCAAAATTTCCCTTATACCCCTTAAAAGAACATTCTGCTCCTTTCACAGTAAGTAACTAGCATCATCTTCAAACTGCTCTGATCTGGATAGATTCCTATGCCTAAAACATAAGTTATTTAGGAGGGAAAAAAAACAAACGAACATTGTTTTGGTCTAGATTCTTTTAGATGGCTTCAACACCTACTCATATTCCATGTATTATGTAAGGTCAGTGCTTAAAATTACCTTTCCAAGAAACACTTTCATTTTTTAACACTTTGTACCACCCCACTCTTCCAGCCAGTGTGGCCTTAGCTCCCAGCTACATCCTACACCATTTCACCATTTCTCCCACTTACTACACTCCCATCTAAAAATAAAAGATGGAAAAAACCTCTGGATTGTGACTACTTTACTGTTATCTCCAGGCATTGACTTCTTATCCTGCCCTATGTAGCAGATCACAGCAACAAAATCTCAGCTTTTAGGAACAAGTAAAATAACTCTTTGCTTCCAGGAAGAAAAAGATCTGTGTTTTGGAATCACTGAAATGGTTTAATGAAAGTGAAAGAGTCCTTCTAGTTTTCTAGTCCTTATGATTTCGCTGAATGAGCATAATACCACAGGAATCGGTGAAAGTACAACTAGTATTATACCAGCCATCCATTATCTCACATATTACAAATTCTCTACAACTCTTGGAATTTCCCAGTGAATCTAGACCTATTTCTAAAGTACAGCACCCTGTTCCTTAATCAGTCCCCATAAGCCTTGAAGACTTCTATATTTCTCCAATTTCCAAATGATTTTAACAGATCATTGCAGCGCCCTTGTAGCACCATGAAACATTCAATCCCTGCTGGGCAGGTGAGTGACTTGGAGTATCCAAGGATCCACCACAGGTGGGAAGATACACTCTGTTTTAGCAGTTCTGACAGCTTCAACCCTTTTGCCTCAGAGACGAGCTGCAACTCAGATACATGAATGAACAGTCCTGGTCCATGCACGATCTGTTTGTGATAGTGATGGGAGCAGTGTCAGCTATTCCCATTGGTGCTCTTTTGTTAGCAGAGGGCCTGCTGATATTCCTCTTATTCTCTGGTGTCTTATAATACCCTAAAATGCTCTAAAGCAGTCCTCCCTGCATGGGCTACCATATAGTTTCTGTGGTCTTGTTGTATCTCTTGCTAGTTGAGACCTAAGTCAGTAATCTCTCTTACTGGTCCTGTCAACTGTTACATATTTGTAAGAATAGTCTTAGAAAACTGTAAAACTACTTAGTGGTTAAGGAAAGCCCTTTGGAAATGAATCAGGTTCTTATGGTAAGGATAAGGGTAAAAAGAAGGGATCAATTCAGTCTTCCTGTCTAAAGATTTGTTTTTAGTGCTAATGCCATTTACCAAGGGATGCCTTAGGAAGCATTGTACTCTTATTGTGAAAAGCAGTGGCTTATGCTAGACACAGCACTTCACATGCTCATTATGACACAGCCTTTTCTGTTGCTGAATGTTGTTAAAAATAAGCAAACAAATTGAGACTACATATTGGTAACGTCATGACAGATACAGAGGAAATGCAGTACTGAAGTTTCAGATGAATTTTTATAATAGATATGTACACAAAAAGATGTTTTTTCTTTAATACATAATGACTATATATATATGTATACAATAAATACATGACAAAAAGGTTCAAAAGTGGATAAATTAAAAATGCCATGCTTTACAGATAGCTGAACTTGGAAATTTTTAAAAACTCCCTGAGAAGTTTCAACAGTACTAACACTCAGTAGGAGCACTTGGAGAAGCAGAGACGATATTTAAGTGCCTGAAAAGGATCTCTGCATGATATCCTGAAATAAGCACAGTATCTTAATACTGCCATCTATTTGTATGCACATAATTAGATATCTATTCATGGAACTAAGAAAATAGGCACCTATGTGATTGAGAAGTGACCTTATTCTTCCTTCTTATAGCTTTTAGACTGCAGTTGCATTGAATTTACTGTAAATGACTGTGAACTATTACTTAACATTCACAGACTCTACCCATTCATCTCCTCAGTCTGCTTGGGCTGATGCTATCAGCTGCCATTGCTTTTATGCCCACTATAGATACTACAAAGATCTTTCACTGTCCAATAAATAGCTTTGTTTTGGATCTCTTAAGAGGGAGAAAAAGGCTTTTACAACAGTTACTGACATCTGTTTCAGCAGGTCCATAAAATCTAGCCTCACAGAATTTCCTCTTTTACCAGTGAAGATATTGGTTTAGAATTTCCTCCTTTACTAGTGAGGACACTGTTTAAAAATATAGATAAATTTGAGAAGAACACAGCAACTTATATTTTCCTACCACAGAGAAAATGTTCTGCATGTTTTCATCTTTATGTAAGCTCAATAAATTGAAGATGAATATAAATCCTAGTTTTTACCCTAGGAAAGATTCCTTCCATCTTTGAACAAAGCCAAATCAGGGTATTTTCAAAATAATAACATTCAAGTGCGAAACACCTGAATACACCTGAAACGTCACTTCAGTGAACCTGTAAGATTTAGGTGGTTTAGATAGCTCTCTTCCTCCAGCTGCATCACTGCTGAGCCACCTCTGGATACACCAGCAGTGGCTGCTCTCTGGCCATGCTTGGGCTTTGCATGAAGTACTTCAGACTTGTATTACTGGGACACACAGAAAAATCTCCCAACAGCTGAACACCAAGGACAAAAGAAAGTTATGGCTTTGAAGAAACTTGGTGTCTGAGACAACAACTGATGGCAGGGTGTGATCCTCTTTCCATGAAGCCAATGGATCTTCTGTAATTTTCTTCAAGGGATGCAGGACCAAACAGTGGTGGGCCATGAACTGGAGTTTTGTCCTTGTGCTGATCCATTGATTTCTAAGCCCTATATGATGACTGGTAGAAAATTTCCCTCATGGGGGGACAGCACAGAATTTCTCTTTGTGCTCTCACAGCCTCCCTTAGCCTGACTCTCTGTCCCTCTTTGCTCTGTCCCTGTCTGCCACAGTCTCCCTGTGGTGGCTGTTCATGCTGTTCTTTCAAGGCTGGACTTAACCCCTGCCTGTGCACAGGTGCAGCATGCAGAGAGAGCACACAGAGCTCAGTGGGATGGGTGATGCACAGCAGGCAGAGCAGCCCTCCAGGATCTGCCCCTTCCGTCAGGTGCCACAGCTTCACTGGCCCTCTTGTACAAGCACCTCCTTCTCTTTTTCCTTTGGGACTGTGTCCTATGAAAATGCCTGCTGATGGTATCTTGTGACAGAATAGATTAGCATGTCTTACATGCATAAAAGTGGTCATATTTAATAAAAAAAATTTAACTTCAGACTTATCCTCTCAATTAGGAAAATATTATCGGGGTTTTTGACAACATCCAGTACAATTTGAACTCTTATTTGGAAGAACAAAGCAACATAAACATGCAAATATGAAGAGGCAAGTCATTGTCATTTGTCCTATCCTGCAGAAAGCACTTCAGGTAAGAGATCATAGAGGCAAAATGTGAGTGGGTGAGTCTAGCAACCCCTCTTTGTATTCAGTGAGATCTCTTTAGGAAGAGGTTTCAAATACTTGTTTCAAATACTTCCTCTTAGCTTATTTAGGGTTTGGTTTTCGTTTTACTTTTTTTTTTTTTTTTTTTTTCAGATGACGAAGATCTCAGCCACACACACAGCTTTCTCTTGGTGCTGGTGGTATCACTGCTAATTTCAGGCTCTAGCATGGTAACGTCACTTCTGCATGGTTCCAGGAGAGCTGAAGTAAACACTCCCATGCAGTGCTCTGAGAGCCCACATACAGTGGCTCATGCTTGTTCTGCCAACAGAGCTGTTTCATCCCAGACACTATATTGTCTGCATAAATAAACTGTAACAGGAATTCATACACCAGCAATTCGTCAGAGATTTTATTTCTATTTTTGCAGCTTGCTGTAATTATTTCCTCATAGGGAAGCTGATTCCGCTTATATGGACTTTTCTTGAGATGGAGCATCTTTTCTGTACTTTTTCTTACACTTGTTATAAAGAAAGATTATTCATCTCTAAATTTATAGCATCTAGACATGTTCCCACTTGGAGCACCCAGACAGACAGTTATTCACTTAGCTCTTCTCAACACCCATTTTGAAAAAAAATAAGAGCTAATATTTTCTTTTTGAAAACTACCAAAGTCTTTCTTTTTCATCAACAGCTTTTTGATCTTATGACATTGCAAATCCATGTTTTTCTTGCCAGATTCCAAGATCCTTTCTGAACTTCTTTATTCTGCTGTGCAAATGCTACTATCAACCTGTTTGTGACCGAAGTGTAATGAACTTCTAAAAAAAAAATAAACATTTATTTAGTCAAATTAATAATTAGCTTTTAACATGAACATACATAAATGCTTGCATTTTCAGTTAATAGAACCTTGTAAAACTCATGTGATCAAGCTTGTCTCTGGGCTTTGCTTTCAGATTTCATAAAATTAATCCATAGTGATAATTTCTGGAAGCTAAATTGTTCCTCACTGACAAGCTGATGCTGCAGATCTTTGAGGCGTTTTCTGTGTGGAGAAGATGAAAGTTCTGAGTTGAAGGGGGAATGTGCCAAGATCTCGTTTTCTTGTGCACTATGATTTCCCAGCTCACTATTCTGGTGGAAGGCGTAAGAGATTGCTGGTAATACGTAGGGGTGTGAAAAGGCTCACGACAGTGGGAGGAAGCAAGTGAAGTAGGAGGTTCTCATTGCATCAGGTCTGACCAGGTCTAAATCTGTCCTCTGACTTGTCTGCATGTTCAGTATGTAGTACCTGCACCCATGTTTGTCCCTGCCATCAGGGGACAAGCGATGGCCCTCAGCTCTGCTGTCCACGTTTGGCACAGAGCCTCCTTTGCACTCCCGACATGAGGTCAGCCCAGGGATAAATTCAGGTAGTTCCACGGCATGACAGGAGCCTTTCTGTCACACAACTGAGCTGGAGGTGGGCAGCACAATGGCATCCCTGAGGATGAACACTGAGCTCCTCCCTGAAGAGGGCCAGTCAGCGTGCCAGGGTCAGAAGGGCAGCTAAGGACAAGCCTTCCAAGTGACACAGCTTGGGCTGCACCAAAGAGTACACGGAGCTCCTAGCCAGGAGGCAAGGGCCAGGGGAGGTCAGCCAGAGTCAGTAGGGCATGCTGGTGTGCCCAGGGCCCCAGCACCTGTGTGTGGTGCTCAGCTGGGAGCATGAACTTGAGTTCTTAACCATGAGGGAGGAGTGTGAGATGGAAAAGGGAATACAGGTCCTGAGTTCGTGATCTCACATACCATTGACTGAAGTTTAGTCTTTGAGTCACTTGATCTGAGGTCTTTGGTATTGAACCTCTGGGTTGCTGAGGGGAAACCAAAGTTTTGTGAAACCAGATACTCTGCCCTTGCTCAGGTCCACCAGGTCACTTGTGTATGCTAGGTTCTGCCTTGTGGTCAGCAAGTCCTTCTCTTCCAAGGAGCCTGGTGCTGTCTTCTTCTTCTTCTCAGACCCCTGGCTACCAGAACCACCTTTCTAGCAGAGTCTTGACTTTCATTTTCTTCCTGCAATGACCGATTTACTGAAATGCATTTGGAAATAATGTGAAGGGACAGAAAAAGGGAAAAAAAATGAGAAAGATGAAAATGGAGAGGGGAAAAAAATTATAATGGAAACTAGGATCTCAATTTCCTTCTGCTAGACGCTAACAAAAAGCTTTTGAAGTGTTAGACCACATATTTTCAGATGGGATCACTCTGCTAAAGCTGCTGATCACCTGCTTTTAGCTGTGAGGTTGACTCTTATGCTAAATGCCCGCTCTGCCAAATCCATCGTCAAGGCAAAATACTTCACCTGCTGTAATTAAATCTCATGATTTTTTAAGCTTGTCTCCTGATTTTTGGAGCCTGACTCATGGTTTCTGTGGAAAACTTAGGCTTGGCAAATGCTGAAAGCAGTGGGAGTATTTGCAGCTTGAAGGCACTGTTCAGCGAGAGGAAGGGTGGAGGAATCTGCCCCTCAGCAATTAGTAGACTCGCTTTCTACGAAAGGACGTGTCATTTGGTAGGTTATTTTAGCATGCTGTACAGATGCAGATTATTTTTTAGAATTTTTAATTGGTGATACCATAGCAACTTTATACAATGAAAAACAGTCCAGGCCAGATTGTGCCTGACAACCACCCGCCTGTTTGGGGGTGGCAGAAAGCTGTACCGACCCAGGAGGACTTTGAGCGGATCTTGACGCTCTGAGCCCTGGTGAGGAAGGCTGTCAGATAGGTGACATGGGCTCCCAACCCCACAGCTGAAGGGGACTGGTCCACTGCCTTGTCACCTTACAGTCTTTTCCTCAACATTTTGGATTGAAGAAGATGTTACAGCTAAATCCCTGAGATGCCAGAAAATTATTTAAATTTCGGGGCTTTTTGCCCTCTGTGAATCAGAGATGGGAGAGAGTCTGAAAAAGCAGTGCAGGGCAAAAATACATGTAACAGATAGTGTCTAGGCCTACTGGTGCTGCAGCACTCAATAGTTTCTTTCAGTGATCAGTGGGAGTCAGGCTTTTCCTCTGTGCATTAATCTTAAACATTTCTTACCTTCTGGTGAGAAAAACCTGGATGGGATATGTTCAGTGCTGGCTCCTCTTCCCTTGGTATCAGTTTAACAGTAAGGGACAGGGAAGAGTGTCACATCACTACCTTGATGTAGATGTTCTCTCCTTAGCTAAAGGACTGAATCCCACACCTCAGGTACACGTAGACCTCAATAAAAGAGATAAAGAGGCCACACTCAACTCTGCGCAGTTCTGTGTTCTCATGCACAAAGTCCTTGCCATTCTGTCATGTGTGTGTGTGTGGGTATAGATATGACTCTGAGACATTTTAAAGTCACTGAAAGATATGGAAATGGACAATGCTGGACTGGCTGAGCAGGCCAGGGACCATCATGAAGAGGCTGAACGTGTGAGGTGGACAGTATATGAGTGTGTATATGAAAGAGAAAGATCTTGACTAAGAGATGGAGAATAGGTGAATCATGAGAGCATTGTGGTTCCCAGCCCACCTAGGGAAGCTGAAGAACAGACAATGACTTTAAATGACTATCCCACTACACAGTAATGGGATGAAAGAGACCTGGGGAAGCAGAGGGTCTTTTGGAGAAAAGTTAGATGTGATGTTCAAGTCCAGGTTGGATGAGACGTTGAGAAACCTGGTCTAGTTGAAGGTGTCCATGCCCATGTTGGGGCAATTGAACTAGATGGCCTTCAAAGGCCCCTTTCAACTCAAAATATTCTATGATCCTTACCTTATGATATGTAGTTAGCATAAAAGAAGAACAAAGCAGTGCTGTGTATGTATTCTTTGTTGTGGACACGTATTACAGCAAAAGCAGTCTCGTAGTCAATATGAAGTCTTTACCTGGAGACAAAATTCAACACATGATTGAATTGCACCAAATATGTGGGGAATGGTGTCTACTGGGAAGGAACATAGTAACAAGAGAGACAGATATTTTAAAAATTGTTCAGAAGCTTGAATGCAAAGAACTGAGACTGATCGGATACTGAGGACATGAGGGAAGTCTCCTGAGAGAGACTTTTAATAACCTGACAAACACAGATTTCCCTCTTTCTGCATGGAAGGAAAATGATAGACCTGGAAAGAAAGTAATTTACCTTGAGAACATCAGACTTCCCTCTGCAAGGCCTCCATCAGCCCTCTGTTGAGCATTAATATCTGTGTGGGAAAGGGGTTTGGAGGAAGAGCAAGTCCAACACTTGGGAGCTGTCTACTTCATTCTCAATGTAAATTCATAGAAATGCTGACATGGAGTATCACTGTGATAAATACTCATGCTCAAATGTTTTCCCACCCCTGTGGGTAGCCCGATGTCCTTGTTCATTCCCTAGAGATTCGCACAAACTGGCTTGAAAAATACAGCCATAAAGGAATGTTACTAAGTATCCTTTTATTCAAACCACTTCCCACCAGATTTTCAATGGGAGAAAGAAATCTGACTGTGGGAAATGAAACACTTATGAAGCTACAGGCAGAATCTATCACAAGCTAATGCTGTCACAGTAGAAAAACACCTGAAAATATCCCCAGGAATTTTTTAATAACAATTTCTTCTTGGTTTCTTTCTTTGAAGATGGAAGAATATGCTGTGTCTGTATATATGTATGGTATTATTCATCTATAGGAAGTTAGCATTAATTAACAATTTAAAGAAACCTACCTAATACTAATTGGATATATTTTTATTAGTTTTGCTGCCTATGGAAATTAAGTTCTGCATTTTGAATAGTGGTCTATGAATCATGGAAGTGTTTCTTTTTTAATTAGGGATATATTAAGTACTGATCCCAATTTTGCCAATGTGGTCAATGAATACATCACTGTTAGAATATCACAACTTAAAACATTTGTGGTGGTCACCTATTTTTCAGAATGCATTCCTAATAAGAAGTTGAGCTTTACTCTCAAAATTAATTTTTTTTAAAATGAGATGCTAAATAGGAAATGAAAAGCTTATGTATTTACTTCTTTGTAGTGCTGTGCTCCCCAAATCCCTTCTGTGCTTTATTAAGCCATAGGTAACTGTTCCCCTTCTCAAGTAATCTCACTTTGGTTGAAATCTTTATATCGGTTTATGATAACAGATTATGGTAACAGAATGTTACCATTTTTTGAAGAACCGTATCACTTCATCTTTCATAAATACTAATTAAACAACTCAGGCTTACGTCAGTGCCAAGATTCATGTCAGCAGTTAGTGCAACTTGTTATTGTGAGATTAGTTCTGACACATTCCTTCCAGCACAGCAAGCAGTGGGATCCTGTGCAGCCCTGGGAAGAAGTCATCTCTCTAGAGACTGCCGGTAGGTATCCAATAGGAAGGAAGACTGCTTTCTTTAACAAGATTAAAAACTCCCTGCTGACATACTCCCTAACTGAATCATCCTGAACTGTAAGTCTCACCACGCAGAAGGAACGAGCTCACTCATCACCCAGGCTTCTCCCTTTGCAGCACTCAGGCCCTTTGTATTTCAGTGTCTGTGCCCAACGGGACTGGCTGCAGGAGCCTTCTCTGCTCTGGTCAGGGATCATTCACAGCTGCAATAATTGGCAATGATTTCTTGACTACAAGAACATCGAGTGGGGCTTACTCCTTTGAGCAATTTCTTGCTGTGAAAGAGATGTAAGGGAGAGAAGTGACCTTATTCTGTCCAGCTGGCACGTACACTGCTGATTCAAGGGCATTCCCTGGGCTCTGCTTGAAGGGGTGCTGGTGGTATTGTCACTGTCTAAATGTTACTGTCTGAGCTGAGCAACATGCAAACACTGGAATCTTAAGAGCTGTATAATTTTAAGGCATCTCCTTAGTACAGGTCATTCTCGAGAGAATTGCTCTAATTGTTCAGATTCACAGGTATTACAGAGCCTGTTTGGTATAATTTCTTTTTACTCCAAATGCCCCTGAAGATGTAGAGTATGGTGACAGAGAGATAGAGATAGGCAGTGCTTCAATGCAACAGAATCTGCTTGCCCAGCAGTGCTCTGTGGGTTCACAGAATGCTGGTAAGTATTATGTCTTGTTTCACAACAGGTGAAGACTCAGATTTTTTGGAATGGTGGAAGCATTCAGTGGTGTGTCCTGCTGGCATGTGCAATAGCCATGGCTATGTGGCAATTGCATTAATAAGTAAACTTAAAGGATGGAATATATATCTATTGGCCTGTGTGCCTAAAGTGATTCAGTGAATAGGGCACTCACACAAAATTGGATTTTAATCCCATTGTAATTCTGAAAACTTGGATTGTCACATGGACTGAGACATAAACTAGCATTACTGTGTATGCTAGATATTTTTCCCTCTTTTTCTCTTTTTAATTTAATTTTTCCTAATCAGATACCATTTATTTTCAGAAAGGCACTGCATATCCTCAATCAAAAAGTTATTAAGTAGGTAAGCCTTCTTTATCCTCCTGATGCTGCTCTGCCTTAAAGTGAGTACATGAAGCTTTGCTCTCTGTTTGGGCAGTTAAGACAGGTCCAGACCTCAGCATTGATGTGAAGAAGAAAATCATCATGACCCAAAGTGCTCTGACTGATTCAGGAACTGCATCAGATTATACCATGCCAGAAGGCAGACTTATACCCTGAAATCTGTAATCAAGTGATACTTGGAATCAAGTATATAATTCAGAAACTGTCTTTGGCAACATGTCTAAATACATAGTGGAAAAAAAGCAGTTAAGATCAAATGAGAAGTTATGTGTCTTTGAGGTGGTGTGTGTATGATGCTTTTCTGAGCATGCTAGTGCATGGGAAAGAGTTACGAATATGAGAAATGGCAGAATAATTTTCAGTTTCTTTCTGCATTGTATTCTGAACTTCAAGGGGGAAACCAAAGCATCTTTACAGAAAGCAAAGTGGTCAGGTCACTTCACTACTGTGAAGTGTGATGGTACTTTTTCATTTTGTCACATGGGCTTCATGAGTGACAGATTAATCTAAGCAGTGTCTTGTTTGAAGAACCTGCACATCTGCTGAGGCTGAGCAAGACTTGGCCTCAGAGATAGATGCATGAAAGCTTTGAGTTCTCTAAACCTTCCAGGTGCTTCTTACCAACATTTTGTGAAATGAACAGAGATACAGTGGCCCTGGCTGGGTGCATCAATCACCATCTTTGTCATTATCCATCCCAAATGGAGGGGCGTTGTGATATTCTTTGCTGGTTTTAAATCTGCAAGAGCGGAACAAAGACATGCCATAAACAAGTCCTCTTGTTTTGGGGTTTTTTTTCTGAAAAATGCTGAATCCCTACTCTGAAGAGAAACTTCCTTTCTTAAATACATTAAATAGAGAAGAAAATATTCAGTAAGTTTTTTATGAAGTGCAAGGGACCACAGCTATTTAATATGACTTTTTTAGGAAAGGTCTAAAATATTGTCATAAAGGGCACCTGGGCATTTGATTTTTTTGAGATAGAGAGAAATAATTTTTGTCTATTTGAAGCTGATACTAAAACTCCAGTCAAAAACTCATACTGCATTGACACATGTGGGGCTGCAAGGGGGAGAAAAAGGCAATTTGGGGTATATTTTTAAACTATTTAAAAATTATTCAGAGATTTTAATATGTTAGTTTCTTTGATTTATTTATTCTGAGATCTGCATATTATAGTTTAGACAGCACGTCTTTACATGCAGAATAATATCCCAGAGACATGGGAGGGAGGGTGGTAAGAAAGGCTCTTATACTAAAGGAAAATGGAATGGAAAATAGAGATTAGTCACATTAATATATAGGAAAGAGGTGGCAAAATTAATGATGATGCAGACATTGCTGAGATGAAATTTGAAGTTTGTTCCTTCCGGCATTTTTGAGTTCTGAATGTATAAACATTTTGTGTAGAACATATGGAAGAAACAAAGCTTTATTTCTACTCGCATAACTCAAAAACTGTTGAATTTATGGAAAGGAAAGGAAAAAGGAGAAAGGAAAAAGAGTAAGGAGAAAAGCAAATTTGGCTGAGATTTAGCATGAAAGGATTACATTCAAAAGAAATAATTTTGTTTTGTTTTGTTTTGGTAGAGTATATTAGAAGGGGTTGTGAGTGACTGAGAAGGGGATTCTGAATGGGAGTCAGAACTCTACCTTGACAGATAATCAACTACACATACACCCAGATATATTTAATGCTTGTGAGTTCCTTAACTGAAACGTAAGGAGTATGATTTATTCTGTCCTTATGCTTAAATTAACTGCATTTCTAAATGCATAATGTGCATATACTGTTATGCTGGGGATGGTAAATCAAAGTGCTTTTTAAAGTGTATGCCACTGTTTAGTCTGTTCCTTATATTGATACATGACAGGTATTCAGGCTGTTGAGTATTACTGAAAGCTGACAAAATAACTGGACTTCCACCGGAAAGAAAAAAATAATTCTCTCCCCAAAGCAGAGATTGTTGTTAACTATTCCAGAACAGTAACTGTTAAAGTATTCAGTATCAGAGATACTCTAATGAAGACAGAAGGTTTATATAGGCTTGGCTAGTCCCCATGGAAACAGCCTTTCTACTGGGTTACCATAGGAATCGTCAAAGCCTTTGTAAGCCTCCCTTAATAGCGCATATACGCTTTCCAGGCAGACTGGAATATCTGCTAGAGGATACACCTCCTGTTTTCAAATATAAATACAAACAGATTTTGTTTTGGAGTGGTACTCATCTCTGTTTAACTAGCTGTGCTACTCTTTACGTTAGAGTTATATTAAACATTGGAGTCACCTGTGATACAGGAAAATGTGTGAGGGCTGGATGGGTTTACGGACAAGGCAAACCGTGTATGTTTGTGCCTGACCTGCAGGGAGCCACCAGCAAAAACACCATTCCATACAGCACTTCTGGCATAGCCCAAAACGTGTCAAAATATTACTCCTCTAGCCTGTGGACATTGCAGAGCTTTAGTCTGTCTGAAGCTTTGCTGGACAGAAGTTATACAACAGGAAACAAACAAGCAAGAAATGGAGCCAAAGGAAACAAACAGAACACTCTGCAGAATGGAACCAGCAGAAAGAAGCCGGAGGGTGACTTCAGCTAAGTCTTCCAAGACATTTGTTGTTTTGACTTCTAAATAATATTCCTTGAAGCCATTACCTGGGCAAAGGATGAGTAGTTTCTTGGATAACAAATTCACATTCTTGATACTGAGGCTTTGTAAGAAAAAGAAGAACAGTGGGGAGTTGCAGGTTTTGAGGGAACCTTGCGCCTTCTTGCTGGTCGTGGCATTGTGAGCTTAATTTTATCCAAACGACTTTTACAAATTAAAAAAAAAAATATAATTTTGGTTCTGTTTAAACTCCTGGGATTAACACAGTGCTCTCCATACAGAGGATTGACATTAATAAGACTACTTGTTAAGGAAATCTAGCCAATATCTTCAGGGCTTGTTATTTTTCCAAACAAATGCTAGCTACAAGGCTTTCTACTGTAAAGCCTGACAACATCATAATGCTTTTATATTCCACTTTCCAGTTGGCTAAATTTCATTATGCAGTTTGGGCATATAAATCAGTGGAGCTGAATTGAAGGACATGGTCTTTATAGGACGACACTAGCAGAGAATTTGGCCCTTGAGTTCCAGTTACCAAGATACCAGCTTCCACGCATGTAAAGACCCCCATGAAAAGCAGTGGGACTGCTTGCATGTTTTGGTTAGGCATGTAGGCATTCCTTGCCTTAACAGATAAAGAATTCTGATTGGTCTAAACAAGAGTTTTGGAATTAACTGAAAATGTATTTGTTTTAAAATGGATAATTGGAGCTACAGATGTGAAAACTGCTACCTATTGTGGTAAGTTTGCACAGATGGAATGGCAAGGCATACATCATGTATTACTCCTTTCTAGGGCTGGTAAAAGGCATTATATTTTTTCCAGGAAAATATTTGAACAAAGCCAGAAATGTCTTTGATTTCCCAACTGAGGTACCTCTACTAAGGACATTTTTGGATACCCTAGCCCAAAGATGATCCCTCTGTTATCCAAAAGTAGGCAATGAAAATCTGAGGATTGCAGTCATCCAGAAGTAAACACTGAGACAGACATATATTTCCAGGGAAATGGGATAAGGAAAAAAGAGAGAAAATTTGTGGAGGAGTTAATAGGGGATTCTTCTGTGCATTGATAATTTAAAGGTTGCTTTAACTGTCCTCTGCCAGTTATGAGTTGCTCTTACAGAGAAGTTGATCCCATGGTTTTGGTTCCATTTTAGGAACTGACAGAGGTGTCAAAGATGGTATCTGGAGCAGCAGGAGTGGCAGGATTATATCGGGTATGACAGTGTGAGTGCTCTCCAGCGTGTTCTCCCACCAAAAATGTTGAATGCTTGCTATTTTTGGAGGTCTGACTCCCCTAGCCATGCACTGTCTTGCCAGAGACAAGGATAGTTGCAGGAGTACCTGAAATGAAGGTCTAAAAATAAAGCCATGAGTAATTCATTGTATGGTTCAACTAGTCATATGTCCACCAAATGGAACAATGCAGCTGTAAACTCAGGCATTTTGTTCTTTGACCATGAAAACAAAGTGGATGATGTGGCCCACAAAACATACCTGAGCTCACTATTATTACACTTTCCCTAAAAGGTCTTGTAAGAATTACTCTGCCTGTAGGCTTTTTCTAAGAAGTGCACTCAGTGTATAAACTGTCCCTGTTTACCCTGCTTGTTGCCACTAAAATGTCCTTACTGGTTCACCCAGAGAAACTATGGATGCCCCATCTCTGGAAATGTTTGAGGTGAGGTTGGATGGGGCCTGGACCAAAATGGTCCAATGAAAGTGTCCCTGTCCACAGGAGGGGAGGTTGGACTAGATAGTCTTCGAAGTCCCTTCCAACCCAAACCATTCTATGGTTTGTACTGCAGAAACCATCCCTAAAGCTTTTTGCAGGTGAGAAATCCACCTGTGATTTGTGAATTGTGTTTTGAGGTTGCGTGGCTGCAATTTTTTGTCAAATGTGCCAGGTTGTGAAGAATCTGCTGCATTCACAGAAGCCTCTCAACAGAATAGCCACTATGTTTTTAAGTTTTTATGTTTGCGTAAGAAACCATTGACAATCAAATGTATCCTTGAGCAAAACATGATGTGAACAATTTTCTTGGCCTGCAGGTCATGCACCACATTTGATCCATTCATGAAGGTGCTAAAATGGGAGGGGTAGATTAAGCATATTTGGCAATTTTATGGTAAAAAGAGCTCATTCTAAACTCCACTTGTAGGCTAACTGCTGACAGATACACCATCTCAATGGGAAAGAAATTTGGCATAGTATTTATCTTCTGGTATCTGTGTCTATCTGCCCTTGGTTCCACTTGTATTCCCACTCCTTTGTCTCCTCCCCATTTTGGCTTCTCCTCCAGAGCCAAGGGTCTGGAACAGACCTTACAAAGGCTGAAATATGCAGCCTTCTGTAGTTCTCTCTCTGGTGAGGGAATTTTTGCAGGACACATTTCCATCCTTGGACCTCGTTTTAATTCCCTCACAATTATGGGTATACATATGCACCACAGTACATCACCTTTGCCTTTCTGATCTGGAGAACCACTTCTTCCTGTGGCCATTCCAAGGAACATATAAACATACCTACACACTCAGACACATCTGCTGTAAAGCCTGACCAGTGAAATCACCTTGGATAGGCACCGAAAGTACCTATGAGGAAGAAGTAGATGATGACTTCTTCAGACAGCAGAAAGAAGCCTCAGGTTCACAGGTGCTGCTGCTCACAAGGGAACTTCAGCCACCACAAAAACTTCTGGATGGACAACGGAGAAGGGCGTAAATGATCCAATGGCCCAGGAGGTCTGTGGAGTGCACTAATGACAGTTTTCTAGCACGGGTGATTAAGGAGATGACAAAAAGAGACACTCCTCTGCACTTTGTACTTACAAACAGGAAAGAACTGGTTGAGGATATAAAGTTTGGGGAAGTTTTCTCTCAGTGGTTCCCTGTGAAAGAAGAGACAATGGGCACAAACTGTAAAACAAGAAACTCTACTGTTTCTCTCTCTCCCCTTTTTTTTTTTTTTTTTTCAGTTGCCAAGAAGGTTTGTGGAATCTCCATCTTGGGAGGAATATGAAATCTAACTAGACAGAACTGGGAGCAACCTGCTATAAGTGACTCTGCTTTGAGCAAGGGGGAAGCAATTGAAAGACTCATGTAAGGGTGAAGGAGAAAAGGAAAAATTTAGATTGTATTGGATCCAGCACAGCAGTAGAAGGAAGCACATACAAATTTCAAAGTAAAAGCAGAAGGACAGTAAAACAGGGAAAACAAGAATGTCCTAGCCTACTGCCCATCCTTTCCAAGCAATAAAACGTTAGATAGCAAAAGGAGATGTGACATACCTGGGTTGTAAGGAGGCCATGAGAAGGGCCAGCCCAAGGACAGAACTGTTCTGCTGTGCTGTATCCTGTCAGCTGTAGATTCCTACCTTGTTCCTGACATGGTTCCTCACATGCCATATGTGCTGTGTAAACTGGTAGGACTTCATTCTTCTTCTCTGCTCCTCACCACCTCTCTCTTGCTTTGGAACTACTGTGAGCTTAAGGCCCCATGGTAGCATCTCCTCTCCTCTCCTCTCCTCTCCTCTCCTCTCCTCTCCTCTCCTC
>JAHLSL010000056.1:9559976-9580737 GCA_025920805.1 Petroica traversi
CTCCTCTCCTCTCCTCTCCTCTCCTCTCCTCTCCTCTCCTCTCCTCTTGACCTGACAGCATTGTCCAGCTGGCCCCAGATTCTGCTGACTCCAGAGGCACAGAGGTGTCACATTTGGTGCAGCCTTAGAGGAACTCCCTTTGCTTCTGTGTCTGCACATATCTCTTCCAACTTGTATGACAGTGCTTTTTTGCCATCTTAAAATCTTTGTGTTCTGCTCATGTTGGCTGGGTATGTCAGGCCTGAGCTGGTTTAATGTTCATGGATGCTTTTTTAACTTGAGGGAGGACATGTCTTGAACAAAGAAAACCAAAAAACAGCTGAACGTGATTATATCCCTGTTTGGAAAAGCCTGGGCAACCATCCCTAGGGTAACAAGTAAAAGAGGTCACTGAAGAAATACTGCAACCTACAGCAAGAATGGGAGGAGGGTTGAGGTATCTGAAGCATAGGAGCTGTTGACAAGGAAAACTGAAGACTTTTTAGAGGAAAGAGAAATTGTGTCAATGAATTCTGACCTGTTTGTCACAGGTACCTTTCTGAAAAAACTAAAACACTGCTACAGGAAAGGGCTCAGGGTGACACCAGCAGTGGCCACTTGTGTGCCTAGGGGAAGTGATCAGTGTTAAATGCAGTTAAAGAAATTGTGTAGTGTTTTTTTTTGCTGCAAATGAGAAGTTAATGCCAATTATAAGGTAGTAGAAAGGCAGGAAAGTAGCTTGCTTTAAAAGATTTAACAAATGGAGAATAAGGTGAATACTCTAACCCAGACAGCAGCCCAGAACTGAGAGTCAAAGGGAAGGGAGGTCTAAGATCTTTTGGGTTCATTCAGTTTTGTTTGTCTAAGATATTTCAGCAGCTCAACAGCTTTAAGTGCAAATGTGCATAAATCTTTATTAAATTTTGTGGAAATGTTCATATGAATATACTCACTAAAGGACGCATGCTTGAAAATCATTGCTTCATACAGTTAATGCCTATTTCCTAAAGAATTAAGAAATTAGGTATCAGAAATACCAAGAAAATAAAATGGATGTATGTGGTATGAGAGCAAGGACAGCTGAGGTGGAGGTCAGGGTCTGGTGTAAAGAGGCAGAGAACTGAGTGTGCCAAAGGAGCTGTTGGATGGAGCTGTGCCAGGAAAGACACTGGAGAATTTACGCTGTACAGACAAAGATGATCTTTCTTTCTGCCCACAGTTAGTCTGTTAACAGCTTGCAAGATCACAGTAGACATGAGGAAGAAATAATTTTAAAAGATCCCAGAAACGCAGAGTTGAAAGCAAGGAAGTGAATGTTTATGAGAAACATTTATGAGAATATTAACTGTTGGCAACATAGGCATCCCTTTCAAGTTGAATGGGAGGAATAGGGTTTAAAATTATAAGAAACCCCTTAAAAATTCATGCCAAGATACAGCCTAATGGGAGCAACAGAGTACTGAAAATTATTCCTGAGAGTATTGGTTGCATCCTTGTTTCATATGTGTGTAGAGTAAATTAAAAAAGGATATTTAATAGGAATGATAAAGAAGACATCAGGTGGAAAATGTACAAATCTTTCAACAGTCATTTATTTATTATTAGTTGGTCAAATAATGAAGCCCTATTGAAATATTTTCTCAGATTTTATTTCTTTTATTCTGGAAATATTGACCGAGCAAGGAAAATCAAAAAAGGAAATAATTACTTAAGGAAAAGTGCCTGCAGTCTCTGCCCGTATGGACATTATATTGTCTGTATGGACTTTATAAATATATCTAGTGTATGATGATTGGAAAATTTCTTTTCCAGAAAGAAAAATATTGCTAAGAGCTGTAGAAGATTCTAATATTATAATCTCAATATTTTTTTCTTATACTAATATGTAG
Organism: Petroica traversi; assembly: GCA_025920805.1. Classification (NCBI taxonomy): domain Eukaryota; kingdom Metazoa; phylum Chordata; class Aves; order Passeriformes; family Petroicidae; genus Petroica; species Petroica traversi. The sequence goes on from JAHLSL010000056.1 coordinate 9,561,845, forward strand.
TAGTGGCATTGCAGAATGGAGATTTAAGAGACAATGTTGGAAAAATCAACGAAAGGATAAGTTGTTAATTGTAAAGATAATATGAAGAAGTTGAAATTGTTTAGCTCCCATACTTCTCAACAGATGAAAAACAGGCAAAGGTCTTTTAAAATACTTTTTAACTTTTCATGTACATATGTGTATAATTTTCCAGATGCGTGCTTTTTTTCTCTCAGCAGAATTGCCACATGTCTGACACTATGAGCCTGAGGACAGGCAGCAAAAAGGCTACACTTTGTAGCCACCACTTCATGTTGTTAGTTGTTGCAAAAAACTTTCTGTAAATGCTTACTTTTCTAACATATTCACCTTAACCTTTTGACTTAAATGTTTTAGGGTCTGTGTTACTCATGTTCTATAAGAAATGGCTCTGCTAAACATAATTTATGTGCGTACTCCTGCACCCCTGCTGTTGAGATCCCCACCACTTAGGAGGCATTTAAAACTGCTTTTTAATTTTTAATAAATGGTGTCACTATATATTGTTTCACTTGAGCATTTTGAGTGATTCACACAGAAACTGGGTTAGAAGAATGAGAAATCAGAGATCATTTTGGTGACAAAAATCAATTTCTTCTAAGCCCTATGTGTGCAAAGTATATGAATGGGCTTTGAGACTGAAATTATTATTCTCTACCTCCTGGGCAAAGATTAATAAAATGGATTTTAATTGGGGATTTTTCTACCATCTAAGTAGAAAAATGTGAGCAAATGGAGGAAAAAGACCTAGAACTGAATTTTCTAAACTAGGCTGATACCAATCATTGCAAATTTAAACATTCACTGCCTCAGTTTTTAGTTTATCAGCATTAAAGAAACACATTAAAAATCATGTGCACTTCAGCATCTGGTAGCCTGTGTTTTTATATTTCAGAACAATATTCCTGACATGCAACCATAACAGAGCTACATCTCATATAACTGGTTGACATTTTGTGTCTTTACTGGTCTTGGATATGTAATATTGCATCCAACCCTATTATTTAGCACTAAAATATTATGGGCTGACTCTCATTTGCATTTCTGTTCCTTTCTAAGTGTCTGGTTGTGTAAAAGAGCTGCAGATTTGGCAGGGGCTTTCATAGACATGGCAGCCTTGATGAGTTCATAATGACTTATAGTGCCCAATATGTGAATGATGCAGAACAGAAGACAGTGGTTCATTTACTGTCATTTCCTACACTTGCCTCTGCTCATGCAATGTGGTTGTGAAACATTTTCATATTCACAATAATGTGTTTTGCTTGCAATTTGCAGTCGTCTTCCACATGTGTAAGTGGAGCAACAGGTGTAAGATTCCTGTGTTTTCAAACTTTATCCCTTCCCACAGATGAAATTGTAAAACATAATAGAAGATGAGGGTATACACGCAGACAAGAAAATGTCTGTGCTTGTGTTTTTTTTAGATACTATGTATTAAAAATGCACACACATTTAACAAGCCCAGTCCTTTTGATATGAAGACGACTTTAGACAGAGAAAATTGTAGATGTAGAAATACTACAGTAGGCACTCAAATTCAGGCTTGGCATAGCACCACATAATAAATTAACAAATGTTGTTCATAATGCTTGTTGCAATTAGAGATTGGATTTAACTGCAGTGAGTGACATGACCAGATGACACCAGGGGAAAATAAAAGCTCTTTTGTCAATCCACTTGTTTTCTATCTTGCTACTTGTCATTATGAAGTCAATATTAAGTCAAAAGTTTCTGTTTAATAGGCTGCAAGATCATATGCCCAGTACACAGCATTTTCTGAAACCTGTATCTCAGTTGTAGATGTGTGCTCACTGTGTTCGGAATATTTACGAATAGTGGTCACCAGTGTACATTCTGTTCTTCCTGTCATACCTGTTCAGATCTGTAGATTTGTAGAGGCTCTTCTGCTTAAATAAACAGGTGTAGTTCATGCAAAATTAGACATAACTGAGCCCAAACAACACGTGTTTTGCTTTAGTTTCCTGTTTGGGTTCAGTTGTGACTAAAATTTTCTGCTTGTGCCAATTACAGTTCACGATGTGTAAATGGTATATATGAGGTATATGTATCCTCAGTCTTACAGCTCCTGTGAGACTGTCCTTTCTGATATGGTCATATAAAAATCTAAAATTTCCCATCAACAAAGCTTTTAAGACCACAGACAACTACAAAGTGAATCAATTGAAGAGATTCCCTGTGAGCATTTACCATTCCATTTTCAAGAACGCTTTGCAGAAAATTTTGTGTCTTGGGGTAAAGGCAGAGATTTTTACAGCAAGTCACTGTACCAAAGGAAGTGGGGAGGAAAAGAGAAAATTGCTAGCCTAATAAATTCTCTGACTAGTTGGATGAAGAAGAAAGGAGGGCATTGCTTTCTTACCTATTTCTTAACATTTAATAAATCTGAAATTACTAAAACAAAACCAACAATAAGTTTCAAGAGTAGGTCACTTTTCAAATGCTAATGTGATTATGAGAATCAAGTGCAGCAAATCATGGAAATCATGGTAAAACGTGTGATACTTTAACATGGTTAACTGAAGTCTGGTGTGGACCAACAAGCTTTTGTGGTTAATCCCTCTGGTAGAACACTTTGGGAGTGGCTTGGAACATTTTTAAAGGTACTGGTTTAAAAGCACCCCATTATGTTTTTTTTCCCAAACAGGTTAGTTTTATGAAGTAATAAACATCCAAATTCTTCCTCATAAACATGCAATAATATTAAATGACCTATAAAAGAACTAGATGCTGCTTCCAGGTATGGTCTGGAGCAAAACCAGTGGATAAAAGATTGTCTCAGGGGAAGCAAGGAGAACTTATCCATCTGAGATACCCCTCTAGGAATGGCTCCTCTGCTTTCCCTTATTCTGCCTCAGTGATAGGAATATGGCCATGCAATTCCACCTTAAAAAGGCCAGTATTCTCAATAGATATCTTGTCAGTGCAACAGGATGTGAGCATGTGTGGGGGGGGTGCCTGGGACAGAGCAGTGATTCTATACACTTGTCAGTGGAGGGGATCAGAAATTTTGAGCAGAATGTTTTTCAGAAAATGCCAATTAATTCTGTTGTAAATGTTATGTGGGAATGTGTCAGGATTGACTATACTTTGTTTGTTTTGCTTTCAATCAAAACAAAGCTTTCTGATAACTTTTTTATAATCTCGTCATGACAGAATATTTGAATGTTTCATTTTGGAAGACATTTCATTCAGGATTGTGTTCAATATTATAAATTGGGGGAAAAATTATTCAGAATTAAAACTTTTCATCTAAGTTTACCTTAGGTGAATTTAAAAAATAGTCCTACTATTTACTTTGCTTCAGTTTAGGACAGGTGAAATTTTAAGGTGTCAGTGCTTTCCAGGAAATGAAAATTCTACTTTCATGAAAATTATCTGACAGAAGTCAATCTCTCATTGTTTAAAATAAAAAGTTTTAAAGTTTACAGAGCAAATTAAACATGTAGTCTAATGAATGGAAATTGCCTAGAAATATTTTTTGGAGTTGTATATTTACATATTTTTAAAAATTGGGTATTTTATATATTAAGTTACTGAAAAGATTTTTTGAAATGTCTAAACCAATATTTGAATATTTGAGTCCTGTCATTGGTCACTACTGAGAACAGCCTGGTTTTCTTCATTGCCTCATCAGGTGCCTACACACATTTTTGAGATTGTCCCCTGAATCTTCTCCTGGCAGAAGAGTCTCAGCTCTCCTCACATGAGATGCTCCAGTCCCTCAGTCATCTCCACAGCCCTTCACTGGGTTTGCTCCAGTAAGTCCATATCTCTCCAGGACTGGAGAGCCCACAACTGGACTCAGTGTTTCAGTCATGGTCTCATCAGTATTGGGTAGAAAGAAAAGGTAACACCCTTCACTCTGCTGGTAATGCTCTTCCTAATGCAGCCCAGGATGCTGTTGGTCACCTCTGTCACTATGGTGGCATTCAGCTTGTGGTCCACCAGGACCCCAAGCTCTTTCTCTACGGAGCTATTACTTGGAAACTCAGTGTGTTCTGGGGCATGGGGTTATTGCTCTGCATTGGCAGAACTTTGCATTTCCCTTCTCAAGTTCTTCTCTGCCAGTTCCCCACTGTGTCGATACTCACAATTTTATATAATCTCTGAACTTGCTGAGGGTTCACTTTGCCCCATTGTCTAGGTTTTCAGTGAAGAGGTCAAACAATATTGGCCTCCCTATTGACCCCTGGGGTACACCAACACCAGCAGTGAGTTGTCTTTGCTGCACTTTGTGCAATTGGCCACCACCCTCTGGGCTTGGCTGTTCAGCCCCATTCAATCCTCCTCACTGTTGATTTATCAAACCCACACAACATCACCTGTCTGTAAGATTGTTATAGGAATCTGTGCCAAAGGCCTTAATAAAGTTGGAGTGAACAATATGTGCTATTCTTCCCATCGTCTGACAAGGTAGTCCTTTCACTGCAGGAAGGTATCTGCTTAGTTAAGCTTGACTTCCACTAGGTAAATCCACTTTGACTTATTCTGATCACCTTGTCCTTCAGGTGTTTGGAAAAGGCTTCCAGAATTAGTTGCTCCATTGTTTTTGCAGGGACCGATGTGAGGCAAACTGGCCTGCAGTTCCGCAGATTTTCCTTTTTGTGCTTCCTGAAATAACATTTGGTTTCTTTGAAGAAAGGAGTGGTAGCATTTTTTTAATATTTCCTTTTCTTTCACATTTTCCCTTCTGCCATGAACAGACACATATTCATTTATTCCCTTCCTAGATGCACAAGCAAGGCTATGGATTTCCTTTACATATGCACAGTCATTGCTGCAGACTCCTGCTCAAAGCAGTGGGTAGATTGGGAAACAGAATACTCAGATAGTACCCTGATAGAGCTTTTTTCTTCACCCTGCTTCTGTTTTTAAGATACATCCAGAGGTTATTTAACTTCTGTTACAGACAAGAGAAAGAGAGCCAGAGGGCTTCTTTCTTCCCAAATAAAGAAAGAAGTTCTCTAAAACTCTCTGTCTTTATGTCTGAGCCTACAACTGACCTGGGCTGTCTTCCTGGTTGGGTTTAAGAACTACTTTTAGAAAAGTGAGTTTGACTAGATCCTGCAATGTAACTGCTCTGTCAGGAGTTCAGTGACATACGCAGACCAAAAGCAACAATGTTTTTTAATTTATGATATAGACAAGTAATAGAGAGTTTGTTGCTCCATTTAGCACTTTCGCCTACATGTTGGCTCTGAACCAACCTGTCAGCAATCTGTCTAAGGGCTGAAGTCTTTGTCAAGGATAGGAAACAACATGAAGATGTAGAAAACTCCTGCTCATGTGGAGTATAAACACGCAGAACCAGGGCACCAGAGAAATATCTGAATGCAACCGTTGAGATAAAAGAATGACATCAAATCCCAGAACTACGTACAGTAACAGTGGGACATGATTTGATGGAAATATTTATTTAAATGATTATGGGAAAATTAAGAAACAGGAAAATAAGCTGAAAATAGAATTGTCGTCTTCTAGAGACCACCAGGCTAGATCAGAATAATAAAATATTCCAGATCAACTCATCTGGTACTCAAACCACATAGTTCTTTTACCCATGGGGAAATTTTAAATATCTGCTGGATTACAAACATTCAAACTTGGTTCATTAAAGTACAGTTCTACTCTTTAAAGCAGATAACAGGGAAGGGAAGGGAAGGTTTCGGGAAGGGAAGGTTTCGGGAAGGTTTCAGGAAGGGAAGGTTTCGGGAAGGGAAGGGAAGGAAAGGGAAAGGAAGGGAAAGGATGGGAAAGGAAGGGAAAGGAAGGGAAAGGGGAAGGGAATATTTGTAAAATCACTGTTTATCATCCTAGATCACATTTTTGAAATATGAAGTGTATGATTTTTGTACAATCCAAAAGAGGCTCCTAAGTGTTTCAATGTTTGATTAGACTATATTGAGGAATCAAAAAAAAAAAAAAAAAAGCAACAAAGCTGTTTTGAAGAGCTATATTCTAGCAATCTTCTTCCTTCCAGAAGGCAGCAGACACTTGCTGGGTCATCATTGAAGGGACCTAAATTTTCCATTTAGGAATTTAGGAATAAATAGAAGGAAGTAAATTAACTCTTATTCTCCTGTACAAAATCAGGGATGCTGTGCTTAATTTATTTTACAGATTATGACAAGGACATATCTGTTAAGACATTTCTGAAACATGTTTAATACAACATTTGTTGTATTAACAATTGCTATCATTAAAATATAGTTTAAGAACATAATCTAGTCCTAGAAAGGTAAGTAAACATATTTTATTGTTCCAAGCCTCAAAGCTCCACAAGAACAGTATTCTAAGCAAAATCACATTGTTGTTTTTATTATTTAAAAAAAAACCCCAAAAATGCTTTTTCTCCTTCTTCATTGTGAAATATGAAAGAGTATCCAAGATTATATTTTGTGCCTGTTCTTTGCTCCTCTCCCCCTTTTTACACAGGATGGACTGTGCCCTCACAGAGGAGAAGGCTTGCCTAGCCAGGGACTCTGCTGTCTGCAGGCTGCCTTCAATGGCTGCAGAAATTGGAGGATGCTCAAGGCGACTGAGGGAGGGCTGGAAAACAAAAGTTCCTCTTTGGATGCTGTTCAGATAATTGAATTTTATTTGTTGTAGACATGCGAGAATTCCCTAAATCAATTGTTTTATGCATGATCACTTGCAAGTTGTTCTGCTAACACTTTACACTTCTGCCCGAGGATGGCATGGAATCAACAGGATCTTAATGCTGGATACATAAAATGATGCATATCATCAAGTGCTCTTAAAAACCCAACTATGAGGCATCCCAAAATGGACATCCATATTTACTGAATATTTTTGTCTTTAATTGCCCTTTGTTGCTGCCATAGCTCCGGAGCTTGGAATTGCCAGCCTTGTGTCTTCTCAGGAATGCTGCAAACATAGATTAGTCAACATTTTCAAATAACTTTCATTCAGAAGCTGCAGTGATGAATACCATTAGTGACCCCATGGAAAATCAATTGCAAAATGTTGCAGATTTCCTCAATTACTGATGGACTCAGTTTGGAACTGAGGTAGGAATCCTGAAGAAAAGCTGGCAAAAATTTAATTTCTTCATTTACTGAGCACTATATGAAAGCACAATGGGACTCAGTTTAAGTTAAACAGAAATTTCAGTTCCTTAAAAGTTTACTTTGCAAATTTATTATTCTCTTAATGCAGATATTTGCTGGCTTGCAGCACAATGTAAGCATTCTTATAATGCTTTATATGGAGGAATTTATACTGCATTAAGTGTAGTAACTGGTTCTTTTTTCTTACCTCAATTGCACTCATTAACAATGACCAATGCTATCATGTTCTTTAGGTCCCATCCTGGAAGGCCATGTGGCCATTTCACTCTATAAAAATGTGTTTATTGTGGATCACCATCAACTTCACAAATGCACATGTAAAATACTGTTGCACGAAGTTTTCCAAATGTGTACGCAAAATGTTGATTTCATAAACTTTAGCATGAACAGAGGTTTGTAAGCAATTTTTATTTTAAGAAAAAAATTACAATTTAAAGATCTAATGTGTTAAAGCAAACATATAGAAAAGAAAGCTGAAATAATTTAATGAAAAAAACTTTACCCTCAGTTTTCTTTTGCTCACCTGACATACAGAATCTTATATTCCACAGAGAATGAGAATTCTGCCTTCATCTTGCACTGTCTTTGTTTGTCAAGCACAGCTCTCTTTGTGACTCCAGCTCAACAGGGACTGGGGTACACAGTAGCATTTAATAACTAAGGAAGCCAGTCAAATTTTATGATGGATGTAAAAACCGAGTATGTGCCTAAACACTGCTTTTGGACATTAGCTAACACATACACAAGTGCTTGATTAATATGCAAAGTTTCAGGGAAATATAAAATGGAAGAGCTCTTACATGTGTAAAGCTCTGATAAGAAGAGGTAAACTTGCAAAGCTCACATGTAAAATACACAATACAGGATGATAACTAAATGAGTATTCTAACAAATCCCATCCCTGCAGGTGATGTAGTACTGGCCCTTTGCGCCTGAAAAGAATCAAGAGTGATACACTGAGCTAAAGCTGAATCTGCTTTTTAAGAAAGACATTGATTCCTCTCCCACCTATTCTCCAGAGTTTGATTTGAATCTCCAGGAATACAGCACACTTCAAATCCAATAAGGTAACTTTTAAAAATTACTTACATTGTATTGTTATCTTATACACACCAAAACAGATGCAGGAGTTAGGAAGGCTGTTGTTTGTTGTTTTTTTTGTTTTGTTTTGTTTTGTTTTCCTGGAGAAGGGCTATCATGACACAAAAAAAAAAATACAGATTTCATCTGCACAGAAGGTGAATGTTCTAGCATACAGAAAATTTTCCATGCTGCTATGACACAGCCAGGGGCACAAAGGTAGCTCTGTTACACCTGTGTGCCCAGTGTTGCTTCTGGCATATCCTTGCTATAAAGCCCATAAACTCCCCTTCTGTGCTTTTTTACTGAGAGCTGCACTTAAACTTAGCTCTGATTTGTGTCCCACTAATGGGTTTTCCTATCAGGATTTAATTTGAAATTTGATCTTTATTTATCTATTTCACTGGATACCATTTAAAACAACAAATAGTTGAATTCTGGCAACTCTTAGCACTCCATTAGAAATACATCCTATTCAATACCAGCATTTTTCTCAAGTACTTCCTTATAAGGAACGTGTCCCTGTGATGGATTTCCATATTTTTTCCCAATGTACAACACTGCAGCTTCTGAGATATCAGCACTTTGGTCCTCTGTTGCAGTGTTCTTCACGTGTAACAGCTGTTTAGATGCAATCTTTTTCATGGAGTATTTTGCTCCTTTGTGATGAGATGTGTTACAATTCTCTTCCTGAGAAAGTTCTTTTTGGTTGTTTTTGTTTTTTTATGGTATGGGTTTGTTTAGGAAATCTTGAAATAATTTCTTTACCCATTGCTTGCTTTATTTCTTTTCTGTTTGAGAAATCCTTCCTTGCTCATCCTAGAATGTCTCAAAAGTTGCCTGCTGAGATCCTATTAAGCTGATAAAATTTTATTATTTCTCCATCAGTACCCACTTCAATATGTTTAAAAGTACTACATGCATGCTTCCTTTTGTCTTCTCTCAAGCTGCATTTTTCTGCTCTCTGTCTCTACTTACATATAGGATTTTGTCTGTTCTTGTCATCTTTGGAGGTATTTTAGAGCAAGTTATTTTTCTTTGCTTTGTTTTTTCTTTCCCTTCATTCTACTTATTCTTACTTCTCCAAATTTCTATAAGGCTTATATTTAAACCAGATACTATTCTGGCAGGTTTTGTGCTGACACATGAGGAAAAGCTACAGAAACAATGTTTTTTGGTAGACCTAAATTTTAATACCCAAATATTGTCCTTGAGACAAATTTGGATTTGCTGTTCATATGTCTTGCCTGTTAGCTGTCTGTTGGTGTTCAAGGATTTTTTTTCCTATGTTTGGTATCTGTTTTATCACAATCTACAAGCCTGAGCAACAGAGGAGTGTGTGGACACACAAGCAAACATAAACTCAGAATCTGCAATAATGTGCAAAATAAATGACTGTTTATCCAGATTCTAGGGGAGTTTGCTGATCCAGTAACTGTCTCATTGCAGATGCAGTTTTGCTTCTGAATTCTAACATGTATTTATGAACTATGTTTTTATTTTTAATACTTTATGAAGGCAGTGATTTAAAGGTATTGCTACTATTTAATCCTGTCTGTTGTTTTCTTCATGAATTGATAGTTCCTTGTTATGTATTTAATTACCATTTAATTCGTAAGTTCTTTTCCAACCACTTTATGATGACCTTTATGTTTTCTTTCACATGCTTCTCATTACAAAGCAATTAACAAAAGAAAGGGGGCATCATAAAGTGGTTGGAAAATGTTCTTGACACATCTTGGCCTCTTTTATGACTGCTGGACTGTTGCCATTTGCTTCGAGGGTGGCATGAACAGTGTCTGGAGGGTAATGCTCCTCTCTCATCACTGCAGCATGAATACACCTCCGAGTCAAAAGACTAATATCTGCTACGTGTGTTTTCTTGTTCTCTCAAATAGCCACAATCAAAACCCAGGCTCCAAATGCATTCATTTCATTGCACTGCATGTTTTACAAATTCTGGTTGTTGTGAGCTAAGTATGAGTTGTTACTGCTTGCCTGGCTCTCTGTAAATTCCAATTTAATTTAAGCAATGGGGTTGATAGTTTTGGTGGTGGTGAGCAGCAAAGACACACAAGAGCAGCTGAGGCCTTGGGGGGGAAAAACATTTTTCTGGATAACCCAGGATGAGAATAGGTAAGGTTTAAAAGAGATTCAAAAAAGCCCTGTGTTTCAAAACAGACATCAGTTTTCAGAAGATGTGTACTGCCTTGTACAACCAAACATGCCAGTATTTTAGAGGAATATAATCCTTCAAGGACAAAGCAAAAGACAGTTGTCAACTATATATCCTGCTGATTAATTTTCTTTTAATTTTATTCCATAATAATCATTCTGGAGTTAATTCTCATGTTTAAAGTTATATACTGACACAGGATAGTGGGCGCAATATTCCAAACTTGTGGATATCTGAAGCCCTGCCGATTTCAGTAGGGCCACAAGAATTTTTAAAGTATCATCTGGAAAAAAAATTTATAAATTGTGCAAATTCCAACAGCATGACTACAGATGTATTAAAAAAATATTAAGGAGCAATTTATGATTTTTTTTTAAATTTATGTGAATATAGAAGATGTTGAGTAGATTTTTCTGCAGCCAAGATAAACTAAGCAGGACATCACCCCTTGGCTACTTATGATACTTCACTGGCCACTTAAAACTTCAGCTTTCTTTCATTCAGATGTGTCCAGTTATCCTTTTTTTTTTTTTTTTTTAGGTTATCAATTGCACGTTTGTCAGACTTTCTGAGCTGTACTCACTACCATCCATAAATATTCAATTCTAATATTACAACTTATTTTTAAAAAAGGCTTGCAGCAAATCTAGTAAAGTATTATTCTTGGGTTTGGACTAACGATTGGCTTAAGAGTAATTTAGCAGATATAAATAAAAATGGTAAATGAATATGGTTCTGCTTTTTGAAGGACGCAAGTGTCCTGCTCATATCCTGCTACAGTAAGTTATCATTCATAGATATCTTAAGTTTGTTTTGAAGTTCATTTTAGTATTTAAAAAAACCCAGAAAGCTATATTAAGAATGATTTTATGCATGTTGTGACTTAGGAACAAATCTGATTTAAAATACTTTTTCATGGCTATTGGAAAGGATCTTCTGTGCCCTCCTTGGAGAAGCCAAATCTTTCATCTGGAATTTAATTATTCAAACAAACCAACAAACAAAAAAGCTTTATTTTGGGTGAGTTACAATGTTGCTCCATGATATAGTCAGAAAAATGTTCTCAAACAACCACTGCAGAAAAACATAATTATGTTCACAAACAGAGTCGTTAGAGATGAATGAGCAATGAGTGGACAGAATGTGTTGCTTGATAAATTTAGCTCTGCCTCTGACTGCCGCTTGTTTGTGAGCTGCTTTGGTCTTCCTTGAACCCGTTTGTTACTCTAAATTAGCCTCCAGTTGTGGTGGCAGCTCTTGTGTGTTCCCACGGCCCTGGGAGCTCTGCCAAACATGTCTTGCTGCAAGCAGAGCCTTCTGAACAGGCTGGAGGAGATAGGGCAGAGTCAGGGTCTGGTCGTCTTAGCTCGGCCTTTGGGCAAAGCCTGAACACTCATCTCCTTTTGATACAAAGCCAACGAAATATTACTGATATATAATGGTACAGATACATTACCCAGGTATAGAAAACAGACTGAGAACATGGAACATCTTGATCTCATCAAAAGCAAAAAATCTCAGCCAAATATGGTGGAGCAACTATCCTAATCTCAGCAGAATGGGGAAGAAATGGAACCTCTGAGTATGAAAATCTGCTGGTGCAGTTACTGTCTTTGAAACAAGCTGCGAGCAAACTTGCTGCCAGCATGTGTGCTCCCACTGAAGAAACAGAAATTGAGTCTATAAAGAATTTGAAGGAGCCCATACCAGCTCTCAGTACTGAGCATTAAAATGACCCTTACACTAAGGCATTATAGCAGGAAAATAAGAAAGAGCTATACCTGTAACACAGCTGCCTACAGTGGGATCAGAATAATCGGAATAATCATTGTACTCTCAATGGCATTTCCAAGAATATGTTAATATTCAGAAATGGAATTTTTACCTACTAGATCAACCACAAGCTGCCTTAAGACAACAGACTAACTCAGAGCCCAAGAGAGCCCAGTTGTGATTCAGGCCACTGTTGTGCAAGAGAGAAAAATGCTTCTTTAAAGAAATGAAAATAAGAGACGAGGCACAGCTAAAACAGAGAATCCAAACCAGGCAGGAACCACACAATGATGTTGGTCACCAAGACCTGGCTTTAAAAAAGCACTGACTGAAATATACAGACAGTATATTTTAGCTCTATCATAAGATATAGAGTCATATTAAGAAAACAGTTTTAATGAATATCATCATAATGAACTGGGTAGGGACACAGATTCAGAGACATTTTTTAGGCAGCAGAACCATTTGTGAAAGCAATATATTTTAAAAGGACATAAGAAAGCAATCGGATAGTAACAGAGCAAAAAAATTCCAATAAACTGTTAAAACATACGAAGGTGTAAATTAAGTCAAAGATCTATCAAGTTATTTCTATGTCAGGAATTCTGAAAAAAATATAATGCATAGTAGTATTTTAGTAGGTACAGAAACTTCTTACCTCATAAGATGCCATCTGCTTTTTACAGTTTTATGTATGCTTAAGAATTTCAGAGAGGATTTAGTATGAAAATAAAAAGACATTACAGAAAAAAAAGTATATTGTGGCTCAAATATTTTCAGTTTGTCAACTGTTTGAGAAAAGATGGAACTACATGATTTTGCAAATAGATATGGGATGATATAGCTCAAGAGAGTACTATGGTCTGAAGGAAAAATTTGGATTCCCAGGAAAAGTACTAAACTGTGTCTTTGCAGAACGTAACAAGGGAATGAGATCTCTGCCTAATTTGCTGTGAAGTGGTGCTACTCAGAGTCTACAACTGACCAGAAGGAAGTTGTAACAAGGAGATTTTTGGTCACTTCTCTGAAGTAACAAGCGATGGGACAATAGAAGATGGCTTCAGGTTGCACCAGGTGAGATTGAGGTGGAATATTATGGAAGCTTTATTCCTTGGAAAGGTTGTCAAACATTGGAATAGGCTGTCCAGGGAAGTGGTGGAGCCACAAAAGATGTGTGGGCGTGGGACTGAGACACACACATAGTTTAGTTGTGGACTTGGCAGTGCTAGATGAACAGTTGGCCTTCATGATCTTAAGGATCTTTTCCAAACCAAACGATTCTATGCTTCTATGCCATGATAAGGAAGGAAGTAATTATTATAATGAGAAAGGGAAAAGTGCCATGGTAATTGCAAAAATCTGTTTTAGGTGGCCTTTATTGATTTTCAGTTTGTGCTGATACCTGCTGGTGGTCAATTTACCATGAATTAGACAAAAAGAAGGATATAGATAACTGTTTAAAAGCTGTGCTTGAAGTGGCAAGAAACTCCAAATAAATCTAAAACCATGAGGGGATGCTGAGAAAGCTTGCTTAATAATCTGATAATACCAAGAAATCAAACAGTGTAATATTTTGCCTATTTCTTGCTAATAATGCCTTGTGAATGATGTGCAGCAGAAGCATGATTGTCTGTTTCTCTAATGAGCATATTTAGGCAGCAACAACCACTGGGGAGAAGCGATGCTGCATGTCTTGGTCTATACATTTTTTTTATAAGGACGTGTGATGAGCACATCATACAATAAGGGTGAGAAACACCTGGTGTTGAGGCACTCTGGTGAGGAAGGACAGCTGATATATAAAAAGAAATCTTTGATAAAGATTTCTGGGGGGTTAATGAAGATTAATACCCGTGAAAATAGTAATTCCTGGTCATTTATGTGGGCTGAAGTTCTGTGGTGTCAGAATAAAAGCTGGTTTAATATCTCGTGGTAGGGTTTTTATATATTTTTTTTAATGTGTGGCTCACCACAGTAAGAAAAACCAACAGAGCAAACTAAACCTGAGAAGTTTAATCTAAAATACCTCCAACAGGAAGAATATTACTATGGCAAGTGGTTAGAGTGGTCCAGCATGCCTAGCACCCTTTCTGCTTCACCGTCAGCCCTGATTATTATTCCTTTTAAATATGAGATGGGAAGAATTTAATAACATTTCTGTTCCTGGATGCAGACCCAGCAAATGGAAGAAGATGACAGTGGTTATATCCAGCAAAGGAAAAATCCATGAACCATGTGTGCACTACCAGTATCTGCACACTAAAACTACTCTTCAGTTTTCACTGAATTTGCTGTTTTGCAAAGCAAATTCCTAGAGAGCACTTGTCATGAATAGATGTGGAAAACAGACCCCCAATACTCATACAAGGTAAAATAAATGGAGTTTTCTCTCTTAGATATTTGCACAATTTCACTTCTTTTGCTTTAATTTATTTTTGATTTTCTCTCTCTTTCTGTGTCTTGAACTTCACTTACTCTGTATGGAGGTTAGAACTTCTTGATAAATCAAATTAATTTGTGAGCAGTTGGCATCTACAGAACACACATTACATCTTTGCAAAAAGCCTCCTTTGAAATAGCTGTTTTGCATATATAACATTCAGTGTTTGAATGTGAATTTTTTGGTAGGACCATTGTGCACAAACAGAAAGACGATCTTTAGAACTACATTTCCATTAATTTTTAATTTTTAAAAATTGAAAATTATCCAATAGATTAGTTCCAGTTTCAGATATCTATCCGAGCCAAGCAAACCAGCAGATTTCTGAATTACTGTAAACTAGTTAATTGACTGTAAACTCACAATACTTTTTGTGATATGATTTCATATCTGAGGGAAGAGACTCTGGAAAACAGACCCACATGACTTGGGATAAGGGATGACAAGTGGCCAAGAATGTTTGCTGTAGATATGAGGACATCTACTTGTAGAGGACTGGAATATGGATGTAGTTCAGCTTGGAATTCAACTATAAGAAAACATTTGAAGCCAATTAATTTTTCACCTGAAACAAAGAATCTTTCATACCCTCTCTCTTTATCTGGTTTCATGCAGTAACAAGCAACACCTTTATTTTTATTCCTTAAAAGAGCTATTTTCAGGCAAATATTTCTTAATTTCTTTTGATGTCAGAAGATACCACCTGAAATCAATGATTCACTAATTTTTCACTGAAAAGACAAAAAATTTAATATTTAAATTATATTTAGCTGTTAATGTATAGTGTTAAATTTACTATATACATGCTTCAGCATTTAAATAATATTTTAAATCTGTATTTTCCCTGGTGGCATACTTTGCATACATCTGGTATTAATACAATTGTGTGAGAATTTTCTTAAAGATTCTCGAAATTCTATTCCCCATGGTTAACCCCTATACTGTGAATAAAATAAGCAATGCATCATTTACCAGACACACTGAATAACTGAAATTCATTGGATTTGGAGGGCATCTTATTATTTGAACACTGCTAGCTAGCATTAGGCTTCATATTGCTTCCTCAGAACTCAGTTAAAAAATAAGAAAATAAATTCTATGATGTTCCACTCTTTATAGCACATCAAATTTCCTTGGTGTTTGAAGTTCTGTAAAGCCAACCATTAGACAGAGGGAAATGGGGAATAAGAAAGCCATGTTTATAAAGTCAGGGTTCAGGGCAAACCTTAGATCATCTTTTCACAGGCAAAAATGGTGCCTATAATTCAAAGGAACTACATCAGAATAATTAAGAGCAGAAAATGACCCTTCAGGACACATCCTGCTGACTCTTTCTCTGGCCTTTTGCACAGCACTGTAGCAAAAATGGGGCAGGCAGATACTCCCAGGAGGTGACACAGAGATCCTCATGACATGAAGGATATGTGGGTGCCATCAAATTGATGCATCAGTTCTGTCTCTGCCTTTCCACCCAAGGGATGTCTGAGCTGGGCTGGGATCAATGGCAAGTGCTGGGCAGCATGAGAGGAATTGCTGTGAGACAGAAAGCCCTATAAAAGAACCAATAAATTATGGGTATAACCTAGTCATCTAAAATGCTCCCAGACACATGTGGAACCAGGAGGTTTGTATAACTTTCTGTAACCTCTGGCTGGAAATGGCACAGATTTTTCCATAGGAGGCAAAATATGGCCCTTCTGAAATAAGGAATGTTATCACACAGGATTGTTTTTTCTGGTCTATGGTCTGATAAGGCTTCCAGTCTTTGTGAAATGTTTCAGGATTTGTGCTACTTGTTCCCTTTTGGGGGAAAAGGGGGACAGGAAGGAAAGGAATGATATGGTTGCCTCAAAAGCTTTTGCTGACTTGAGAATAACTTATTTCAGCTTTTTATTGGCTCTTGCTAAGGAAACAGAGCAACGGGGCTTTCACCAGAATAGTTTAGGGGAGAGTTACGTGTGGCAAGTGGAACAGCAATTTCAGAATTGTTCTGGTTCTGAAGTGAAATAGCCATGGGAGCTGGTTGTCAATTTATTAGAACAGGGATTTGTTTTCTGGGAATGCATAGCAAAAAGGATACTGCACATTTTTCTCAAAATCGCGGCCTTATTTTGATAGTGCTAGCAATAAAGAAGGCCAGGAAAGAGCAGAGTTGTAAAGAAAAGGCTACTTTATCACCATGATTTCTCATTTTGATGCCACTACTGAGGTTTTTTTTTGGACCTCAAAAGGTGCATCAGAACACTTCACCGGCCAAAATGGAGGATTCTGGTTTATCCCACACTGCACTGCTCAGTCACCACTTATTGCTCCCAAGGAGGTAACACATCTGAGTGGAATGTGGGCTGTCATTCCAGTGAAAGTCAGGTAGATATAGTGACCTGAAAATGCTGTTTATTACCAAAATCATGATCATATTTGTGTCTCAATCTTGCAGCTTTGCAAAGCATCCTGTAGGTGAGTACAGATTATTGCAAGGCCAGGTATGTCCTGAAATTCAATAAGGCTTGGTCACTTGGAAATTATATCACCCTCAAGTAGAGTATGGCCAGATTCCCTTTGGTTTCAAATAGTTGTAATTTTGCCATACATATTAACATTGATGGTGTGCAGTCTCAGGAGTTTCCTGGGAGCTGGGAAATCTTTTCAGTCAGTAACATGAACCAAGAGATGTCTAATGTTGCTAAGTTGAGTGAGATGCTTTTTACTTCTTTCTTTGTACAAAGATTAAATAAAAATATTTATTAAACCTAGGTTGTTTTAACTCAAAAGATATCAATTTAATGTTTTCCAAACAGAAATACCTTTTTACTATTCAAAAAGTTTAATCCTAGAAGCTAATTATATTTAATAGAGAAATAGATGAAAAATAATAAAAAAATTAAATAAACCTAGACCAAACAAAAAAACCTCACCCAAGCTTAATAATTTTGTTTGATCTGAAATGAAACAGCTTTCACTCTTTTAATTTATGGTGAAAAAAAATAGCCAATGGCTGATTGTCAGATGACATAAGTCAGATGTTTGTGCTGCCCTACTTTTAGTCACCTTTCAGTTCCGTGACAATTGAAGACAATTTTCATGTTTGATGTTCCTTTTCTTATGGCCCATTTCACTGAAAAAATAAATATCATCCACGACCTCAAACTGCATTTTTGCTCTAAATAATGAAAAAGATGCTTAATTACAAGTATTAAAGCTTGAAAGTGTGAAGAAAAGTGATATTTTTACCAGTGACACAACGTTGCTGGTTTGCTGTGGAAGGTTGTGTGTATCCATGAAAGTGATAAATTCTCAGTCCTGGCTGCAAAGGGATTCTTTGACATTTTCTATCTTACATCACACTGTGTTTGCCTTTTTTCATAAGCAAATCTTTGCAAAAGAGAGAACTACCTGCACCTGCTTTCCCCATCTAACATGACTCTCTAGAGATTGATGTGAAAAAAGTAATTTTTGCTACTTCTGGTTTGAAGAGTAGCAGCAGAAGTTGGTGTTAGTGTTGCAGTTCTCAATGTTAACTTGCTGGCCTTATTTTTTATAAAATTGCTGAAGTGCAACCTGAATTTTAAAATACTTGAATTTTACTTACAATATCCCTAGAGTATTACTTTATTTTTCAGTATAAATATTTTCATTAATTCCAACTTAAATTAAAAAAAAAAGATAGAAATTTCCCTCCCTCTTTTCTAAGGAGCACTTAAGGAAATGTGTTTAGAAATGTCATACTGAAAGTTTTCACCCTTTTAATTGCACACTGTCCAGTCCTGGAGCTTCCAGTTGAGTCTGGGTTTTACTCCTGCAAGTACTAACTCTACATAATCAGAAGCAATCCTGTTTCCAAGACCTGCAAGGCAAATGAAGCAAGACGGGAAAAATAAGCACCAGTGTTCCTGCTTTTTCCAGCTGGGCACTAAGGGACTGAGTGATTAGGATACTTGCCCAGTGTCAGTAAAGTTTATTGCAGTAACAGGAATTGAACATATGTCTTCATTTTCCCAGGCTCCTGCTTTAAATAGAGACCCTCTTTCCTTCTGTGAAATCTTATTCTGTCTGAAATGCTGTATTCAAAATTCATAATGGTTGAACCTGAATATTTGAACATATGTTTTTCAAATTTGTTATATTTTTGCAAACTTCAAAAAAATTTCCCTGCTAACATTGTGTCTTCAAAGGCCATTAAATAGCCTGGGCCTAGATGTCAGGCCACAGTTTCAAAAACTTTTGCCAGCAAAAATATCTTTCTTAGGCAAACAAATCAATATTTATGTGTCCTAGCTGGACATTTACATGA
>JAHLSL010000056.1:9580747-9612109 GCA_025920805.1 Petroica traversi
TCGTATTAGTAAAATCTGGAGAAATAAACATAATGGGACAGAGGAGAAATGTTTGATTCAACATTTTCTACTAGCTAACAAAGTTCAGTAAATCTTCCCCTTAGTTATTTTTATTTCTCCTTTAGCAATGTAGTCTACATATTTACCATAATTTCTAGATGCAAGTTCTCCTACACAAATCATTAATTCAATGTCTATTTAACTTCCTGGTTTTGAATGGCATGCTTTGATTCAGGGCAATAAATCAACAACTTTTGTGGGGGCAGGGAAGAGAGAAAAATTCTGTGATTTTTAATTTCCACAGAAGGGCTGTTTGTGGTCTTTTGCTTAGGATTTGTCTTGGGTTATCCTTGTTGGCTATAACTGCCCACCAACATGAAATAAAAGATCCTAACTTGAGAACTGGAGACTGTCCAAAGTTTACGGAATTTAAATAAATTTAAATAAATGTCTCACCTGCAATGCAATTCTCCTGCTCAGACTGGGAGGTCTTAATGGAGTCCGTCTCCTTCATTCCTTCTAGTGCCTTGGAATTCAATCCAGAAAAAGAAGTAGGTGCCCAAATTTAAAACTGCAATCCAAAAAACCTTTGCTTACTTGCTACCAACTCACAGAAGTGTCTAAACTCCATAGTGTGATTTATTTTTGTCTTCAGACATTCTTAGGTATCTGAAAGACGTGCCTCTCTTTCAGATCATCTTATGAAGTCCTTTTTAGTCACTTCCTTCAGTAGAGGGTTGTGAGACACAGAGGGATGATCTGCCTGACAAATTAGATTATTTCTACAAAAAGTCAGGAATCTAGATCCATTTCTTCCTTGACCCATTCCTTTCTTTTGAAAGTTCACTTAAACCAAACCTTCCATGGATCCCAGCCAATGATGGAGGAGAAGACTCACATTTTTTATTTGTTACTGCAGACAGCACCAGTGATGTTTCCCAGCTTTTAGCCACCTACAGAGGTGTGCCACCAAGCTCACTGAAAGTGTGTTGTTACTGATACTGCAGTAAAACAAAGCCAGATTGACCCACTTTTGGGAACCTTTTTGAAACCAACCACAGCAGAGGTTTGTTTTCAAGAATGTTGAGCAGCATAAGCTAGCCTGGCCTTGAGAGTATTCCTACACAAGACTTTTTTCACACAATAATTTAACCTTTGCTGAAAAAATCCATTCCCCTTCCTATCTTTTGTTGTTGGGTGATTGTCATGGGAAGACTATGAGCTTCAGACAAGGTGTGCCTTATCCCCAGGTTTTGGCAACAGTTTAAATTTAAGGAATCACTCTGGCCTGCATGTTCTAAGGAAGGCAGATTAGGCCTATTTATAAAATGAATTATTTTTTAAACCGACAAGAGATAACGGATGAAAGATCTTAATCAGAATCACTTACTACACAGTATAAAACTAAAAAGAACTACTAGTAGATTACAGCATAACATAAATCCGTGCATCAAGATACTTATATTAAAGCTAGCAAAAGAAATACTATTTATTAAGAGTTGAATGCAATTTATCACTGAAATGACAATAACATGCAAAGATTCCTTCACTTAATACCTGGGGAGTAACAGCAAAGCAGGTGCCTCTACTCATGGGAGAAGCTCCACAGGTTTCCAGGGAAATGTACGAAGACTTCTGCTTTGTGAAAGTTTGGTGTAAAGTAAGTGTCTGTCAGTCAAAAATCCAGCTTATCTTTCCAGATCTCCCTTAACAAATGGTAAGATTATTGGCAGCTGGGAGATGCCAGACAAATGTTAACCCCATGGTACAAAATAACTCATTGCAAGTATAGTATTGTCCTGTTTGAGTTATCTGACTGGTTAACAAGCAACAGATGAGCTCTGGTGGGGTTGAGATGCCCTGCTACAATGATGTAATTCTGCTTCCTTCTTCACACCCTTTTCACCATGCAGCAAATAATACTAGTTGCTACCTGTCACCTCAGGTGTCCTGGGCCACATACAGAGTGTATTTATTGTCCCTTCATTAGAGGGTAGTCCCTCTGGGCCTCAAAATTGAGGATGAATAGTTAAACCCTATACTTCTACCACAGTTAAACACAAAATGAAGCTTGTATTTAGAAAGAAGATTGTAAAAATTAAAACTAATACCTCAGTTACTTGTTCTGCTTGGAATATAAGGCAACACACCTTCAGAATTCCTCTTTTAAGACATCTGTTCATTTGGACTGACCCTAGTCACTCCACAATTGTTCTCTCATACTCTGCATTCACAGTGTCAGTTTCTGGGTGATGCACCTGATGTGCAGAACTTGTCCTCTTGCTCTAGGTTTGTCTTATGGTTTGTGACTCAAAATGAGCCACAAGCAACTTGGAGTTTTATTCCAAAGTGTCCCTTGGCTGTGACCTGGGGGGGCAATTTTATCCTTTCTTTCTCAGAGCATGCCTGAGAAAACCGACAATTAAAAACTGACAATTGTCAATAGCTGAGTTTGACTCATCAAGCATAACTTGATCCTCCAGAGTTCAGCTTCTCAGAACAGAAGCTGAGTCAAGAGATACTGCTTTCAGCTGAACAAAATCAGACAATAGAAATATTTGAAATATCCTCTTCCTCCTGCATCCTTGACATAGGTGAAATTCAGTGGCCTGTAATTCTGCTTAAATGATCCCAGATAATCAACAGAGAAAGTGGAAACTCGACACCAAATTCAAAGAGTGGGCAACCCACACGTGTAGTTTGGGCTTGGGTCATTTGCTCATTAACACAAGGCCTGAATTTCTTTCAACTTTCTAGAGCATCTAATAAGCTGGTGTTCTGCACAGCTCCAGCAGGCATGATCCAAGGATATTCCTAAAAGCTATCAATGGACCAGCAAGGAAAAACTTTAGCTCCTTCTGGAGGCAAGGGCCCAAGTTTGGCTGTAGATTAAACTCAAATTTTATTAATCTCTACTGTTAATTTCTAAAGGACAATTTGGTTATATTCTTGGTCTAAATCACTTTCTGGAGAACATACCTTTCAGTGGCAACTTCAGAGGGAAGAGAGAGATTAGTTGCTGTGGAGGCTTTTGCTGTCTTAATTTATCATCAAAAATGATGTTAAGTAGTAACAATTACATGCCAGCCTCAGTAACATTTGTTCTTAAAATTACTTAAAAGCTAAGCAAAATACATTATTGATACCAGGACACAGAAATGAAAGTGTCGTGAACAGATACTGGCCCATGAACAGTTTGGGGAAATCTGGTTAACTTTCATACCTTCTTTCCCTTCTTGCTGGCAAGATATGAAAGGCTGACACAGCCAAATCTCTTTTAGTATTTAGATATCTTACTTCAGATAAGAGGGAATTGGTTGTTCAAAAGCATTTGACTATAGCACCTTTAAATCTCACTTTTAAAATCAGATTTTTTAATAAAAATCTGGTTTTGATGTTTGCCACAGCAGGCTGAAGCTAGTTGTGACTCAGGAGATGTAAAATAAAAGATCAGCTTGCCTGAGTTTTCCTTTCTCTTTTAGCACTCTAAGTCCTGAAGTGCCTGAATGAGTAAAACTTGTGGAGAAGACCCACTGAGAAATCAGAAAACAGAACAAAAAGTGATTCATGCCTTCTCATTCATTCACCTTCAACCAGGGAAGCCTTCAGAGGTTTCAGTTCAAAGAAGCCTACAAGCTACTTGCTAGGTAGAAACCATGCTCTGTATATTGAATCCACACTTACCCAGCATTCGTACACAGGGAATCAGGAGATGCAATAGCCCTGTCAACATTGACAGGTACGGGTTGTGGGGGAGTTTTTAAATTCAACACATAAAGTTGGTAACACCAACTTGAATTGTTCAAAGAAAATGTAACCATAGGAATGAGATAAACCTATAGCTGTTGACTTATCTGCATTCTCATCTGGTCAACCACTTCATAGAGAGAGGAAATTCCCCTTAGGAGCCATCAATTTTCCTTCAAACACCCTGCTTTTCACTGTTTAACTGAATGTCTTCTGTTTTGTTTAGTGTTTAGGAGAGATGGTTTCCAGATCACAGCTGGGAAATCGACTGTAAACAAATGGCAATTTACACCACATATAGAACTTATTTATCAAAAGTGTAATCTTTTTCCTATGCTGCAATCCTTCTACCGTGCATCACAGGGGCTTGTGAGAGAAGTGAAGCTTGAGGAAAAATTAGGAGTCACTCACCTATAGTCATATTTATCACAATTCTTTGTCATGTTAAATGTAGCTTCTGAAGAAGAGACCATTTAGAATGGAATTCATGCTCATCTGAAATTATGTTTCCAACCCTGAACTTTTCACGCAAAAAGTACCTCCCATTCTCGCCAGACTTGGCTTTTTTCATAATGTGCTTCTTTCAAATGTCAGTATGCTTTGTTTTACACATCCCCCAACCTAACTAGAAGGACTTCACCTTGCTTCTCTGAGTCTGCCCATAGATGTGGTTTGAACCCCAGCAGCATCACAAGTTTTGGCAGGAAGGGGAGCCAGGGGCTGAGTGTGGTAAACACAGACAGAGATGGTGTCCTCATCAACAAGGATGCCATCCTTAGGCACCTGAATGAGCAAGCAGAGCATGTTTTATGATAACACCTTCAGAAAGAAAGAGTCCAGGGTGCCAGAGAAGCCCACCCTGATATGGAATGTCCAAGGTCAAGCGAGCAGGTCAGGTCAGCAAGGCAGTGGTAGGATCACTCTGTGCCTGGGTGCAACTGCCAGGTTTGGATACAGCCTCTTGGTTAAAGTGTGAGGCAGGGCCACGATCAAGCCGGAGAATCAGCTCAGGGCATGAGGGTTAAGGTGCAAATCATCAGGACACACTGACCAGGACTGGACCAAAGATGAGATCAAAAATGTCTGCTAGGGCATGAAGGAAAAAAAATAATTATTATGTACAAAGAAACAGGCACTGCTTATGGAAAAGTTTATTCACAACTCCTAAAAAAATGTACTTGTTATTTCTCCAAAGTGTTTACAAAGGAACCCCCAATTTAAACAGAAAGCAACTGACTTTTAGGAGCAGTCACTTCTTGCACTTTTTTCCTTAAAGCTCATGAATTGGTCACATTAGAACTCAAATTTGCATGATAGATATTAATAAATCACTTGCAGTTTTTTAGTTAATAGCTCTGCTTCAGGCATGTGAGGGATTTTATGTATCAATTCTTCTCACATTTTATGGCCCCACACAACCCCTCAAATAGATTATCATAGATAAGGGCCAAGAAAGGGCCATCAGATCTTATGGACATTCTATGTTTTTATCTCTTACCAAAACTGACAAACTTCTGGTGCACTGTCTTCCTATACTTCTTGTTAATGGACTGCTGCTAAACCAGTAGGTCTATGTCCTATATTGATGTAGATAATGAATTCAATTAGGTGTTCTTCATGAATTTCAGACTACTTTTTTCAGTTCAATTCTCCAGTTTGTAGACATCCAGCACACTTGTAGATTTCTCCTCTTTTGTGTCATTGAGTAATTAATGTAAGCATCCTATCTATTTCTTTACATAAGCTGTTAATTATCAAACATCTTTAAACCCAGAAGAGCCTTTCTTCTGGGAATGGATCTCCATTCAATACTGTCTTTGGGTTGATGGTGAACCATTATTAACTACTCCGTGTGCAAACTGCTCTGTCTACACACGTTCTGTTTTGGAGAAGCAGTGTGTCTTTGTCCTGCTTATGTGTATTGGTTTAGTTTTATGGAGATTTTGGAGTGTGTGACCTGGCTCCTTTAAGATGAAGCTAAATCTGAATTTTAACTCCAGGCACATACAGAAAGCTCTGCAAATCTGTCCAGAGACTGGTGGGGTCCAAACTAATGATTGATTCTTTTGGTGTCTTTGAACACAGGCCTCTAGTTATGTCTAGTCCTGTTGTGCCAAATTATGTGTTATGTATGCATGTTTTTCCAGCTTGTTTATCAGATTATCTAAGAAAAATTTGAGAGTTCTATTAAAGCCAAACACACTTTGGCAAGAATCTGATTCCGTAACTAGACTACAGTGACTTCACTCCCTTGCTTTAATGTGTCCTTTAATGTATGAAAGCTCCTTTGTGATTTGTAACTGACTAAAGAAGTATAAATCTACAAATGCCTAAACTGCTTCTTGATATGTCACGGGAGCTGCAAATCATCACATCAGTCAGAATTTTGTGAAGTGGTATTATAGTCTTTCTCACTGAAAACTGCCAATTTGAGCACAGTACTTGTCAAAATCTGTAGTTTTTTTTCCTCCCCCAGTTCACTTTTAGTTGTCCATTTTACAATCAGGCAAAGAATATGCTTAGTAAGTGTCCTGGGTTAGCCATATGGCCTGTTTGTATCCCCAATCGTCCCCTGGCTTATGCTGGACATTAAGTTCTGCAGCTTTAAGTTGGTCTAAGGAAGACAGTGAAAGTGAAGGTGGAGGAAGAGGCGGAGCGGCAGCAGGAAGCAGGAAGAGAAGAGCAGAGGAGGGAGCGCGTGGCTCCAGCGCGGCCGGAACTCGCAGCTCCCCGGGATCATCGCCCCCCGTCCCGCAGATTACTACGAACCAAGGTCAAGAGAGCGGAGAGGCTGCATTCCAGCAGACAGCGTTATCTTTTTTTTCTTTTTTTTTCCCTCTTCTTGGGACTGGCTGGCATCGCGTGAGCCCAGGACACCAGGGAACGCCCGGGGGGCCCCTCCCCCACCCTCGCCGACTGCTATAGCCGGGCCCGGCAATCGTCCCCCCACTGGAGAACTGAACCGGACTCAGACGGACTCTGAATCTACCATCTCTTCAGAGGAAGGAGAGGTTTCATTGTTTTCATATTATCCAATTTTTCCCTATACTTGTAAATATTCTATGTGTTAAATAAATAGTTTTTTCCACTTTTCTCTAAGGAAATTCTTCCCGGACCGGTAGGGGGAGGGGCGATTGGAATCGGCTCTTCCTAGAGGAGACCTCCCAGAGGTTTCCTCCTAAATATTTGCCCTAAACCAGGACAGTAAGGCAGTTCTTTCATCTGCATTGGTCCCTTAGAAAGGCTGTAGTTGTCGGAATTTCTGCTGCAAGGTTCCGGTAGGAAATGGAGCCAGTTGCTCATGGTTGCTGCTAGTAAAATGAATGGTAGGGTCTTCCAAGCAGCAGGAGCCTCTGTAAAATTCTTTCATAAAATGCTTCTTTCCAGGGCAAACTATCAAGGCATGTAACTGGGGGAAACAAATGAAAGAAAAGACAAGTTTCCTATCCCTCCTCCTACCTTCAATGAATCCTTCATGTTGGGAAGTATCACATTTCTTGAACCAGCAGAACTGAGATGCTGAAAGTTTGTGAGAGGAAGCTTTAGCTGAACAGAGACCAAAATCCTGGGTCCAGTCCTCTTCTACCATAAATGGGTGGAGCCCCATTCCTGTAAAGAGTGGCATTTGATACTATTTACACTTTTTCCATGGTACTACCAAGAGTCTTTTCCAACTGCCAACTTCTGCTTTGTTCTCTGACTCTGTTTTTCTAAGAGCTGTATATTTGCTTAGTAGTATTTACTAAAAGATTCAGTGCCTGCAAAACTTTGATGCATTTATCACACTCTTTGCTTATGGGTCTAATTCTCCTCCTAAGCTTTTCATCAGTGTGAAATAATGCATGATGGTAGTGGCAGTGCCTTTGGTGAAAGCCACAGGAGAATCAGGCCACACATATTTTTGTTATTTATATACCTAGAAGTTCCTACTCCGAGAGCAATTACCAGACTGTCAGCACCAATAATGACTATGGCAACAGGAATAAATTGCAGACAGATTTATCTTCCCTTGCCATCACTTTGGTAAATCAAGATGCCTCCCCAAATAAGCTCAATCCTCCTTGGATGTGCATGGCATAAATGGCACATCCTGTAGCTCAGCCTCACGCTTCCTGTGTCTGGCTAAAGTCAAAGAGAAGGTCCATCCAGGTGGTTTGTGTCCAAAGTGCTGTGACCAGAGAGATCTGTGAATGCCCAGATCAGGCCATCACTTCATGGCAGCCACGATGGTAAAGCATGGGATTCAGTAAGAACTGTAATGATTTTGGGGAGCAAAGGAGAGCCTGGGAGACTGGAGCCTTCCCTGCAGCAGCCAACCAGTAGTGTGTGGTGTCTTTTAGAAGAGTGACTTTGATAAGAGGAACAGCTCAGGCTGTTGAAACTAGTCTTCCTAAGGGTAAGTCTTCAAGGGGGAATTACTGATTTAATCAGTTGATTGGCCTCTGCATCAGATCATTGACTCATACTGATGAAGATCTTAATTAAGGCTAAGGTCTATCACTGCATGCAGCAGTCACTTTCTCTGTCTCCTTCCTTGGATCTTTCAGCTTCAGGAAGTTATGGGGAATTCAATAAAAAGCCCATTTTGTAGAGTTTCTGATGAATTGTGTGGGCCAGTCAGAAGGGAACAAGTACTTCTAAGAAGGCTTTGAATGAATATGAGTGGATCTCTAGTTATCATCCAATTAGAAAAAAAATAATCTCCTTTGTAACATTTCCATTTTTCAATTGCTCATTGTTGTTTGGGATTCTGGTTCCCAACACTTAGTGACCCTAAATCTTCACGTGAAAGCAATGACTTATATTTTGATTTATGTAAGATGTGTTAATATATGTTAAGATATGGCAGTAAAATCACAGAGTAGACCAGACTTCAAAGGACATCTTAATACAATCAGAACATTTGCAGATGTAGCTATAGTCCAAATCCTACTGACTCAGACTTCTTTCCATGTATCAGCTTTCAAGATTCTTTACTGGTTTAATCTGTAGACATCTTAGACTGGCTGGTCCATAATTTCTTAAAAGCAAATCTTCAATCAGAAATTTAAATATCTCCAGAAATGCCAGTTTTTAGCACAGAAGAATCTTTATTTATTATAAAAGATCTTGTCACTGTGACAGAATAGCCAAAAGAAGGCCCTTGGCCAGGCATGAAAGTAGGACACAGTGATTTTGTGCATGATTATGATTAGATTTTTGCTAAGACCATATCTAAATATTGCCAATGCTATATCAAAATAACAGCTCTACCAGTATTAAAAAGGAATTTAGTAGCAGTAGGTTGTTGTGTCACAAGCTTCACTGAGACCTTGCTTTCTAAATTTCACAGAGATGCCTAGGTGTGGTTAGATTCATTTGGTCTCAGGTTTAATCAACACCATATGCCTTATAATATAGGACAATCCAGCTAGAAACTTACAGGGTTAAAGTTTTTGGCCTTGCAGATTCACAATTACAAAACAACAAAGCATCTGTGTAGCTATTTTAGAATTTTATCTCCCTATTCAACCAGATTATAGTGCTTTTTACTCACCAGTCCAAAAGTGAGTGTTCCCCATTTTCATGCTGGACATACCCTGCAGATGTCCCTGCCAGAGGTGGGGATCTATCCAGACAGCTCATCCTGAAACACGCACCTAGAGTTCTTATCTTAGGGCATGGCCCATCAGAGAGGGAAAGTGTTGTGTGCATGAGGACACATGAAAATACATTACTTTCATCACCATCGCAGTCAGTCTTTTCTACAGCTTCTTATGTGTTCAGTGTTGCAGCATGAAGTCATTTGTACTGACTGCTCAATCAGTCTCCAGTAAGATATAACTGGTTATCCCTATAGCTGATACCTTGCCATTACTTTCACTTCAGCAGTAAGATAAAAGTGCCACAATTTTATGCATTTCATGTCCTGTATAATGTGGTGATCATTGAGTTCTTGCCATCATTTGAGTGGTTTAACTGAAAAATTTAATTTTAACAAAGAGATTTTTGTCCTTTTGTGTACCAATTAAATACACATTAAGACCCCAAATTAGGTAATCATGTACTATCCCATAATTTTATTTTCATAATCATTCTGTGTGTTATATTATGAAAAAGATATGAGATAACTTATCAAGACTTGGGATTTACTGAGGAAGCTGGGCTTATTCTCCACAGGTTACAGTTCACTCTTGAAACATTCAAGTAAAATCTGCTGCTTGAAATCTGATGGGAACTCCAGTCTGCTCCTCTGGAATTCTAAGTATAATGCTGACCCATGCTCTTCATAGAGTAGAGGCCAGCATTATGATGATAAATTCTACATGAAACTGAATATTATCTGTTGACAGCTGAGTCACACATGGGCTGCTGTTTGTTCTGGGCAGCTTGCTCCACCTGAGTCAAGCTGCTCCTGCTAGGTTGTTTCACCATGGACTCATCTCCATCATCTTGTCCAGGCTCTGCATCAGTCCTTAATGGAGCTGACATAAGGTCCGCATGCATTGTGTAATGAAGAGGGCTGGTAGCAGCAGATTGCACGATGGCCTTTAAGAAATCCCAGCTCAGACATTCCAGCAATAAAACTATGGGAAAATAGCTGCCTGATGGAGTAAATAACCTGTAGGACTTGGATCTTTGCATTATGCTTGAGCAGAAGCCTCTGGCTTCTTCTTTTCCTTTCTGATTGTCTCTTTCTCTGGTCTCTTCTCCTAAGTAACAAGCAATAGAACAAGACGAGATGGCCTCAGGTTGTGCCAGGGGAGGTTGGATATTAGATTGGATTAGATTGAATATTAGGAAAAAGTTTCTTCACTGGAAAGGTTGTCAAGCACTGGAGCAGGCTGCCAGAGAAGTTGCACAATCCCTGGAGGTATTAAGAAGATGTGTAGATGTGGCACTGAGGGATGTGGTTTAGTGGTGGATTTGTCAGTGTTGGGTTAATGGTTGGACTTGATAATCTTAAGGATCATTTTCAAACTAAATGACTCTATTATTCTACTCAATAAGGAGCTGCTCATCTTGGTAAGAGGTCTTGCATGGAGATTGCAGAAATTCTTCATAACTGGAGAAAGGGTTATTAATCTAATTCTTATTCCTTCCCAGAATTTTATCTTCATTGAAAACAATACTCTCCCTTCTGCAAAACAAACAGACAAAAAAGAAAAGAAAAACAAAACAAAAAAAAAAAAGAAAAAAGAAGAAAAGAAAACCACAAATGTGACTAGTTCCCCTTGCAGAATGATTTTGGTTTTTGTGCAAGAAATTATGTCTCCTGTAGAAAAGTTCTTATCATCAGTTTCTCCATCTCCACAGTCCATCTCCAACAGTCAGAAATTTAGCTCAGCTTCAGTGTAATTCTCACTCTCCTTGGGAAAGTAACCTTACAGATAAAGAGGGATGTTTTATCCGTTACTAAAATCTGTATTCACAGCAATGACAAAAAGAAAAAAGAGAAAACAAAGGTGAGAAGAAGAGTAGTATAACATAAATATCGGCTAGGATGAACTCTTCAAGTAAAATAAGTAGCCGGATCTAGTCTCTGCTCATTGCAGAGAGGGTGGTTGATGTAAATGACTTTTAAAGGTCTCTTCCAAGCTGAACTGTTCCATGATTCTATAAAAATACTATGCAGCATCAGGTCTGAAATGGTCACAGCAAATCTTGGAGACAATGAG
Organism: Petroica traversi; assembly: GCA_025920805.1. NCBI lineage: Eukaryota > Metazoa > Chordata > Aves > Passeriformes > Petroicidae > Petroica > Petroica traversi. The sequence goes on from JAHLSL010000056.1 coordinate 9,592,153, forward strand.
ACAGTGGGCGAAATCAGCCTGCCCTTCCTTATGTTTATCAAAATCAGAAATCCATGTTTGTGTTGGATATCTAGGGTCCTTACTGTTTATACAGAGAATAAACCACCCCTGGAAAATGAGTCATCTAATCCTGAAATAGGTTGTGTATAAGATACATCAAGTGAGCCATCATTTGGAGAGGTCTGTTTCTCTTTGGTGACTTCAAGACAGCTGAGGATGACTGCCATTACTCATAATACTGAATGGTCTGAAGCCAGGTGACACAAACTCAGTAAAGAGCCTATAAGCTCTTCTGAGTCCCATCATTAACAAAGCAGAGGTGAGCTGAAAGGTGTAGAGCACCAAGGTCCCACTGAAAGGTTGCAGTGACCCACGGTTCCCCTTACCATGGTGAAGATTTGTCTGTGATGTTTTATATCTTAGCACCTGGAATCATGTTTCTCTCACCTCACTACAGCTGACTTTGTCATCCGTGCAATGAGAACTATTAGCATGGGATTCACTTGACCTAAAAGTCTTAGAGAACAGTAACTCCGTAGTTCGTGTTAATTAGACTGAATAGATGCCCATTGATCCTAAGAACAATTTACAGTGATTAACTCCCGTGTAAATGTTCACACTGCACCTTTCAACCAACAGGCAAATGGTGTTCCTGATCTATGAAGTAGTTGATTCCACCTTAATTTATCAAGGTCTTAGAGGAAACTTAGAGAATCCCAAGATTCGTATAAAATAGCTGCTATTTTGCTTGGTGCTACTTCTGACCTGTTTTGCACCTCAGACTGCTGTCATTGTTACTTTCCTTTGGAGTATCATGGAACATCTGTATTAGGGCTTACAGAACAGAACAGGGCAGGGCACATTGCTTCTCCCAGGAAACTTGGTTCTGGTTACCCAAGGCTGTGCTATCCTTAGGCATCAGTGGTGCACCACTTGCAGAAAGCACTCAGCATGTCTGAAAAACTAACTATTTTTACTTAGGTGTCTTCCATGCAGTTTGAATGCTCTTGTCCCAGGCTGTAGCTGTGAAGGAAGGGTAGTTGTGACACTGAGCTTTGTGTTGGAACAAAAAGAAAGGAAAACACTCCCATTTTTAATACCCAGAAAAAAGGATTCTCTCTTCTCCCTCCTAAGCGCTACTCAGATTTTAGAAGAAGAAAAGGCTAGCACATTTTTTGGCACAGAAACACTTCCAGATTGTGTCTTATTTCTTTGAACTATGCAGGCTAAGATAATGATATAAGGATAATTATATTTCATGCTTCAAACTGAAGTTGATAGGAGAGAAATATCCTTCTGTGTGGAGCTTCTACATCATGTTTAAAACATCTGTTATTAGCTGAAGCCAGAAAGACCTATGCATGTACTTAATGAATGTATTTAAAGAATAGAGAACACAACCTGCATTAAAAAAAAGGCCTTTTCCTCCTTATATTAGTTAATCTGATATTTTAGTTGCATCAACAGTGAAATTGCCAATGATATATCCCATGCTGATCATGAGTGTACCAGAAAAGTAATTCACTAGCAGCTTCAAAAGATGCAGTTTCCAGAAAAAGATAACAGTAAAATTATCTTTTATACAAAAAGACACAAAAGTTCTTATCACATGAAAAAAAGCTTCAAGTAGAGAGTGCTTCTTTAGAAACAAACTCACCAAAAAGCAAAGAAAACCCATTGATTTAGGTTCCTACTCTAATCATTCAACTCCACGTGCAGTAGAGATTAGGGTTACAAATCAAGAGGCTGTTTCCTGAGGGCTGCTCAGCTCTGTCACTGAGGCAGACCATGGTACGGCTGTCTATAACCTCTCCACAGCCCCTGCCACTGTTCAGGAAGCTGAGTAGTGATGTATTGAAGGCTGCTACAAAATTAGTTATTAGACAGATGTTGCAGAGGGCCTCGTGGTGTCCGGCTGGGCAGGGCTGCGACCTTCCGAGAGCATCTCCAGAGCCTGGGGCAGCAGGACGATGCAGGAGCTCACACTCACAGTGCCCAGCACACACACGGGCATGGGGGAGCAGCAATCACAGCGGCACAAGGAGCACACAGGGGGCTCTGTGTGGGTTCCAGGTCCAGTTTATTCCGTACCCTGGAGGGTCCGGTGACAAAGACCCCAAAAAGGGGGAACCCGGCCCTTAAGTACCAAAGGGGTGGGGTTTACACCAACCAATAGGGAGAGGGCTGGAGCTGATGGATGGGTTGGAGAACCAATGAGGAGGGGCAGGAGGAGGGACCAAGGAGAAGGGGCCAATGGGGCCTCGAACTGGGGAGAACATTCTGGAGAAATTCCATATAAGGACAAAAGGGGCAGGAAGGCAAATGGGCCAGCTGGGAGAATGGAATTAAAATAATTGTACATAAAGCCTCAGGGTATATAAGCCCTCTGGGCTGTGTTACCAGTAGGCCCTTTCAGAATCCTGCTCAGCAGGCCTGCTGGCCTCCACAGCAGAGGGCCTGAATTGCCCCTGTTTTAGGTTTTTTACAGTCTAATTCCTTACTGAGTGAACATAGGTCATGCAAATGAAAAAATATGAATAAGGAAACTTTTTGGAGCTTCGAGGAAGACTTCTTCTGAGGATCTTTGTTGCTGGGAGGGGAGCAGGAGGAAGAGCACTTCACTAATGCAGTGGTAGCAATGAGGCGTGGTTGGCATTTGGCCGTCTGCTGGAACATGGAGCAGCAGGACTTCTGTGCGACAGCTGGTAGAACAAGTCTAGCGAAATGCCTGGTGAAATTGATGCCGGAATGATTTTTGTATTTTCTTTTATATACCTTTTACACAGTTCTCTGTATTCACAAGTATTAGCAGTATGCATACTTGCAACCTTTTACTTAGTTTAGTGCTTAGTGTTCTGTAAGTGTTCTGCAGGCCTGAGACTAAACACCCCAGAACTGCAGAGCCAGGGAGACCAAACATTCCTACTATCTCAGGAACCCAAGGTCTCCTGACAGGAGGATTCTGTAAAGCAGGGGTTAGCCCACCCCAACCTCATTATTGGGCCCCCTTGTTAGATCTGCTGATGTGTAAAGTCTATAACTGGTGTATATGATTGGCAGGGGGTGGGCATTTTGCCACACTTCACCTGGTTGAAGTGGATGCACTGAACAGGATCCTGATTAAAATACTGAGGTAAAGACCCCAACCCCTCTAACCGTGTCTAGCTGCATTTTCCTAACACCAGGAAAAAGGCATCAAAATAAATGAGAGCTATCTCCTGAAAGCAAGGAATGGTGGTGGATCGAGACTGACTGTGCTCGCACAAAATATGTGAGATATTAATTCTTCCTCTTTTATCATTTCACCTATAATGGTCTTGGTGCAGGTGCTTTCATGAGAAGGAGTTGGAATGTGATTGAAAACCTTACCTTACCAAATTAATTCCTCTGGAAGAAGAAGAAGGAATCCCTTTGTTGTCTTTATTTATCCTCCAGAGTAGATTTTGTAAAATTCTAGAAATTTTGCTTTTCTTCTTGTCCATTAAACTTAGAGAATGATTGAGTAACTTCTTTTCTTTTTCTTTCCTGGCACTCACTAGTTTTGATAATTCACATTTGGATCCCTGTGAGGTCAATGATTTGACATTTGAAGGTGTGACAAATAAATCAATAAATAAAAAGCAATAACTTCAGGGTTGGTTCCAAATCTGTGATTTGTGAAAAAGGATGGAATTCCAAGATCACTAGACTCTGGTTTATTATCTGGTCTCACTATTAGGGTAATAAAGGACTCCAGAACATAAAGTGGTGCCATTTGGAAAGGAGCTGGGGCAGCATCTGACAGGATATTTGACAAAGCAGTTTGTTTGTATGTCTCTTGCTGTACACAACACCAAGCTGAGTGCTGGCAGAAACTCTCTGAGTGAAAGGAGGTTAATAGGTCCCCCTTGCCTCTGTCACTGGCAACGTGACTGTAGCTGACTGATTAGTAAAATTGCTGATCATCGTTTTTAGTCTTGAAATTGTGGGGCTGTGGTTTTTGTTTTATGGGTTTTTTTATTATAGCCTATATAGTCTTATCATGAATTATTATCCTGTCCTCTAACAACATTGCAAAACAAAACAAAAACCTTTGCAAAGCAGTTTGTATTCAGTTCTCCGACAGGCAGAATTTAGAATAAAAGGTTGCTAACATTTTGGCAGTGTTTTCCTCAGGCTTTCTCTTGTATTTGTGCCAAATATCTCACAAGGCTCAGATTTGATTAAAATGGCAATGCTCTCTGCTACTTGAATGTAATTAGAGCCATTCATTACAGCTTTAGTTGACAGTTTGGCAACCTGTACATTTTTCTGAATATGGACGGCATTCCATGGAAACAGTTAGAGTGCAAGAAGAGGGTCCTCTCTTGAACTGCAGCAAATGGAAGGCTGTCTATGTTTAGAGAAGTTTACAGGTTTCCAAACTGTCAATCGAAGCTGCAAGGAAGAGCTCTAATTAGATTAACCTAGCAGAGCACTGCAGTTTTTGTCAGCCAGCTCCTGTGAGCCCTGCTGCATAGTTATCACATATGCTACAGGACCATTAAGTATTTCTATTGCAAGTCACTCTATTTTGCTGCTATTAACCCCAGCCTTAGAACACTGTTGGGTAGAAAGTAAATCAAGAATATGGGTTTGACTATGAAAACCTTCTCTTCCAGCCAGCTCTTTGCAGGATTTATAAGAAGATTTTTAATCTGCATGAATTTCCTACCCTCTCTGGTATGAGTACAACAAAATGACACCAATAAGGTCAGAGCAGTGCTGGGCTTCTTTCAGGTTACTAATGAATTGTATCTTTCAATTCAATATATTAAGTCAACTGTTGCTATTTTCATTTTGCATTCTTCTATGCCGTGTCCTGAAGCTGAAAAAATATAGCAAGAAAAGTAATTTAAAGCATTTCCCAAATCATCTGAAAACACAAACCTTGTTAATTCCAATCAAATATCCTTGTGATTAAAGTAGGAATGTGTTAGCCCAAAATCTGATGAGAACAGCTCTTTGTTTTCCCTGTGGCTCATCACTGTTAAAAGGGAAAAGCGGGAGTGCAGATTAATGACGGGGCAAAGTGTAGTTTAGTTTTACATTGCTTGTTGCTGGGCTACTTCACTATGCAAACTGGGGGATGATAGCCTCATTGCCCTTTTGGTTCCATGGCAAACTGAACACTGAGGCATTGCAGGAACAAGGATGTATCTGGATGAAAAACGGGTTCAAAGCTGGAGAGTCTTGAGATCATTTGTTTGTTTACATAATTGTACACAAAGCCCAGTTCCTCTCAATAGCAATAGGAAAATGCAGACTACAAGCTTTTGCCAAAGTCTCCCACCAGACAGTTTAGCCATGTGCCAGAGAAACATCTGTCTCTTTCTGCCTCAATTCCTTTATCCTCTGACATTTAACTGCTTTCCTCATTCCCAGCCTTGTTAGATGTCCCTGAATCCAAAATCTCAGAAAACCTCTTAGCTCTGGGTGGAGTTGTGGCTTCAGGCTGGACACTTAGAAATGCTTTTATTCTCTGCAGAAGTGTAAGTTGCAGAGCTGTCACAACTCAGGACTTGGAAGGCACCAGGAAGCTGTTACCTTCCTGATCCTGAACACTCCCCTTTCCTTCCAGATTACCTGAACATCCCTGAGCTATCTCATGTAATTGCTTTTACAATACCTGTGATGACCCATGGCGTAGTAGCTTTCTTTGTCTGTTCTATTTAATTTCTCTTAATCCTTGTGTAATTTTATACTGTGTTAAATACATTAGGTAAGAAATCAACTCAAATTAGGTCAAACAACATCCTTACTGTCACAAATGTAGTTACAAATGTTTAACTATTTATGTGGCATTCTCCCTTTCCAACTTTTCAGCTCATCATTGCAAATCCATTTTATTTCTTTCCCATTCTTGTTGGAGCCTCCTTCTGTGTGATCCTCTTTCTTTCCCACACAGAATGTAAACAACAGCTTTCAGATGCTGTTGTTTGGCTTGGCAGAGGGCCTCATAGGCAATACCTGCTCAAGTGATTTTTAACTCATAAACTGGGATTTTACTGACAGGCCAAATCTACTTGATGCCTACCTCTGTACAGATGTGCCACAGTTGCATTACATTCTCCCATGGGTTAATGTGTTCTGCTTCTCATGAGAGTGCAGTAAATATATGAAAGTGCTGGAAGTTCCCCTATGCCTTGGAAACATTTTTATGTACTTCTGCCTGAAGTTTTCTCTAAAATGTATATGCATTTAGATGGAAGAAGACAATTATGACATAAAGAAGCATCCTTATCTCCGTGTGTTCTTTTACTAAGCCACAAACATTATTATCTGTTTTGAATATGAAAGGGAATTTGAAACATGTGTAGCTAAGTATATGTAAGTACTCAGTTTGACTCCGAGACTACATAAAGTTGACCAAAAGCAAAATAAAATGTTCTTTAGAGAGCTCTGTGGTTAGTTTTGTTTCTAGCAGTTTTCTAGTAACTCATTTGTGGTTCCCTCCTCTGTATTGCAGTCTGCACTGAACACAGCTTAGACAGAAATGGTCACAAATGGCCTTCAAATGCCTTCCTTACCTGGCTAGGATACTCAGCACCATTTCTTTCCCCTGATGCATGAGAATTGCTGTGGCCAAACGTGAAATACAAGACTCCAGGATTCACACTTCAACTTGTCTAAAACCACCACAATTAGTGACTGATATTATGTTTGCATTGCAAGGTTGGTCCCTGGCATTAGAATAAAAAAATCCCAAAATGGTTTGTGTCAGAAGGGACACCTTTCCCCCCCAAGATGTCACCATCTTGGTTTCTGGGCTCAGCTGTGCCCTGTGGTGGGGCTGTTGGAGCCATGTGGAATGGGCTGTGTCTGACACGGAGGAGCCCAACTGTTCCTCACAGAGGGTGCCCAGCACCTGTGCCCAGCAGCCCATACACATTTCTACAGCTGAAAAGAGCCATAAGCCAGCCTGGAATCACCTTTTTCAGAAGACATGTGAGGCAGATATAACGGTACTACTCTGTGGCAGTTTGCCTCCTTTCTCCTCATTCCTGGTTGTTTTCATCCCTGCTGCAAACCAATTCGCCACAGAAACTTTACTGCCTTCTGTGCTTTGGGTCTTCTTTCACTGATGCCGAAGTGTGAATTGAAATTCAGCTGAGTGTCTCCGTCTGGAGTACCTTTCATTTGTCTGGGGTGGCCTCAGGGGTACATGGTGTGTGCCAGATACATCTCTCAGTTCAGTCTTCTCTTCTGCCTTTGCACTTAAGCTCATGATGAGACTGATGGCTGGATTCTGTTTATACATCATCAGCTTTCTCAAGGGACAATCCATTTTTCCCTGGGCCAAGTTCCTGAGAACAAAACGGGTGTGCTTATTTTGGCTGTTCCGTTGGACACTGTTAAGTTGGACACCTTGGGATTCTTTTTCTCTCAAGTTCCTTAGGACTACAAAGGTGGGACATTTGTAAATATCTTTCTCTGCAAAGATTCTCTCATTGGCTTGTCAACTTGTCAGGGTACCTTGCTTCCAGACATCTGCACAGAGGAAAAAAGGATGCTCTGACAACTTGGCTGGTCTTCCGGGCCTCCCTGGCATCTTGGTGCATGTCAGAGTGCTTTCCTGGTTATCACCAGACAGTAGAAGACAATTTCATCTGTTTCCAACGTAATCCACCTGAATAGCTCCTGATGTGATCTACTCTGCTGCTCCTTGGCCATTTTGGAAGGGCAGTGATTTTACATTATGAGGTGCCTTGGAGCCCTGCTTTGGGATTTGCCACATTTTTTGGTCAGAAATGTACCAGTTATACCCATATAAAATCATAACTTACTCATGTTAAGTCAGGTTAGGGTTACATGACTCATACATTAATATATGAAATGTACATAATTCTCTTATAATAGATTTTAAAATACACAGGAAGGAAACTCAGGCTTAATCCATTAAAAATTACATCAGAAAGGTTGCTTTCCCTCCCTCTTTCTTCCCTGTGGTGGGTTGACTAAGGGTAAATTTTATTTATTTATTTATTTCTCCTTACTTAAAAAATTAACTCCCATTCTTTGACTTTGGTGAATTTTAGGAACGTTTGTGTGTTAAGTGGATAGAAACCAGTATGCTATCAAACATGCTGGATGTGCAAGGGAGTTAAGTGCAGGTAGGTAATTTGCTTGGTTGAAACCAGACACTGTGACACGTGCTCCCACAGCAATTTGACCCTCACCTTTAGCCTTTCTCACTTCAGCTCCCAGTAAGGCAGCTGTCAGTCTCAGCTCCCCCTCTCCTCTCAGCCCTGTGACCAAGGCTGTGCCTACTCTCTGGGTGCCTGAGCCAGCTCCAGACTCACTGCATGGTGTTAATGTGCTGCCAGTTTCCCAGAAAGGAGCTGATCCCATCACATGGCAGACGGCTGAAATTGCTTAGGCAGCTCTTCTCCTGTAAGTGCTCACTCTCCTCCTCCGAATTTGAAGGGTCCATGTGTGGGTATCTACACTGCAGATAGTGTTTCAATGTTGTGTGTGTAAAACGTGAGAATTGCAGTGGTTTGTAACCTAAAAGGGCAAATGTGAAGATAAATACCATGCTATTTTAATTAGACAGTTGTCTAGATAGCACTTCTAAGCCTTTTGGAATTCTGTTCTGTAAATGCTCTTTGTTCATGTTTGCTCAACTGGTTTCAGTCTTCCTAGATCCTATAGAACACACAATCCTAGAATCATTTAAGTTGAAAAAGGCAAAGCAGTAATCTAACGTGGCCAGGCCAAAACTAAGTCATGTCTCTAAAGGCCATATACACATGATTTCTGAGCACTTCCAGGTACCATGATTCCACCACTTCCACCCCGTCAGTGAGTGAGTTTTTCCTAATATCCAGTCTAAGCCTCTCCCAGCACAACCTGAGGCTGATCAGAATGAGGTACAAATAAATGCTGTGTATGCATTGATTCTTACAATGATCTGGATGCATTTGAAGCAGGGGGAACTCACAACTGAACTACCTTTAAACAAAGTGTGACAGCTGAGGCCACAAAGCCACCGTTCAGCCTGTTTGCCAGCACAGCTCCCCATGAGACTGGGTAGGCTTCCCACTGTGCTGAAGTGCCCAGCACTGGGCAGGACACTCCTGTGAGTTCTTACATCTTTATCTTGCAGCCCAAGCTGACCAGTGCCTTACTGAGCACACAAGGATGAATTCCAGCTGAGAAACAGAGCATGTGCTCTGGGTGAGTATTTGTGGCAGGACCTCGGTAATGCTGGATATTAGATAATTATGGATATCTGCCTCTGTTTTGGCAGTCCTGAGGGCTCATCACTTGTGTGACTTTGGCAGAGCTGGGATCTGTTTTATCTCGCACAGCAGTGTACTCCTGGAGCCTGGAATCCACATGACTCTCCGAAAAGAGAAGCAGGTTCTTAGTGGATCATTCTGATGTCCCAGATTTGTGAAGGGAGTTTTACCTGACCAGGTGGGTGAGTGGCAGCACATGGTGTGACCAGGGCAAAACAAACAAGGTGCTGGTTGCCCTGTCAATGCACACATGCTGACTGTCCACCTGGCTCCCATCTCTGGCCACATAGTGGCTGGATCCCTTTGGCAGAACCAACTTGGTTCTTTTTCCTTTACCCAAGCAAGAAACTTGTAGAAGTGTTTTATCTTCGATATCTTCATCCATCCAGTCAAATGTGAATAAAAATACTCAGTTTTTTCAAAAGAGAGAAGGAAAGAAAAATGTATGAGTGATCATCTAAACCTTATTTCCTTAGAAACCGTAAGTAATCATGGACTTCAGAATTCTGGAAAACTCTGGAGTGTTACAAATGGGAATGTAGTATAAAGGGTAAAATATATCCTAGGTTTATTATTTAGGTTCAGAGCTCTAGGGCTTACAAAGCTAAAGCTGGAGTACATATGGGGAGGGGATTTGATTTTGGTGACTGGAAGCCAAAACATGGCTATCTCAAACCAAATTTCCTTCCTTCTGTACAGTTTTCTGAGGTAGGGCTTAATGTTTTCCCCGGAGAGAAAAATTAAATGTTTTCTTGAAGAGTATTTGTAAAACTGAAGTCTACATGCTTGTGACATCAAATCACAAATGTAGTGCTATATTGCCCTGTGGGCATGGAAATTTCAAGCTCTTGAGTACACTATTATAATAAGTTTAAAATGCATTTCTTGCAAACAGTGTAATTCCTGGAGACACTTTAGTTGTACGTTGGCTTACAGATTGTTATCACAGTTGTGTAAAGAAAAGAAGAAAATATTTCTATTTCTAAACACCAGAATCAGGCTGACAGGCCTGAGCTCTCTTTGAGGGAGCAGCGGGGACTTCTGTTTTCCTTTGACTGTAAAAATGCTTTCCAACCCTTATGCAAAAACATTAATCTTTGCTAGAAACAAAGCAAAGCACATCTATTCATTAAAATTCCTTGAGAATTTATCTCAGTGTGCTTTCAAGTAACAGTTTTGAAATTATTTCACTAAAGCAGACTAACTAGAAAGAAAGATTTCACCTGGAAAAATAGCAATGACTTTTAATCAGATACTCATGTCTGGCCTTGCTGTCACATTGAGGTTATGGGGCCATTGGCACCATACTTGTCTGTTCCATGTATTTCAAGAAAACTGGGTTGTAATAAATGGGGACAACTTGTGACAACGTAATGTTTAGCTCACCAAAGGTATTTCTGATGATTTGGGTTAGAAGGTAGCGAGTGGATTCCCCAGTTCATGTCTTTGCATCTTGAAAGCTCTGATTTCATTATGCTGCAGTGACTCCCCACAGACCAATGTCTTGAATATCACCTGTGAAGTTAATTTCTTAGCTTTTCCTGGCACCTTGTTTCTGCATTTGCATCTGGGTTTATTTAGCCTTCACATAGTTATGAAAATTTTTCTAATTTTTAATCTGCATTTTTCCTTGTTAATGCTTTATTTTATTGCTTCCTAGTCTTCCATCTTTTATCTAATATCCATTCATGTGTCTGTGAATAATCCTGCTTCTTCTTGGTCTTTTCTTTCCATAAAAGCTTCTCCATAGTTGAAGATTTTTTTCTTAAACTCTCTCAAATTCAGCATCTTAAAAATTTGTCCCTATACTAAAAAAAGAATTTAAAAATCAAGGAAGATTGGTGCTAGCTGCAGTGACAGAGTTGTATATTTAACATGCTGTTTTTATTAACACTACCCAACATAGTGTTTAACTTCTTTCTGACAGTCACAGTAACTTGAGTTCAATGCATTAACAGTTTTAGTGTTCCTCTCCTATAACTTGCTGATGTCTTTATAATGATGATTTTGATTAAGTCTGGATCAATGTGCATAAATTTTCCTCATTTGATTCATGTCATATTTATTTCTCTAAAACCCTGGGCTTCTGTACAAAAAATCAGTAGTGAGTTTTAACAGTCTTTTTTGGCCCATGAACAGACTTCAAATGCAAATTTTTTGATGCTTAATTCAAGAAATATAATACATTTTAAAAGACTCAGTACTTGAAAAGTGTTAGAAAGTGCAAGCTATGAACGCCTGGCTCTGCTGACCTAAGGAGAGCTAACTACACTGCTATGACGTGGTAGAAACATAAGAAAACGTAGGGGAAACTGCTGGGATAGTGGGAAGAAGCTGGTAGCTGCTACCAGGAAGAAAAACACCTGCAAAGGGAGAAAAACAGACCTAAACTGCAACCAGCAGCAAGAGAAGTAGTTTTGTTGGAGCCGTGACTGAAAGCTGAAACATTATAGACTCCTAAGAACCTTTGATAACAGTACATGATCTCATAGTAACCTGCAGAAGGCAACTGGGTAACACTTTGGACTGGATTACAGCAAATTCTTGCCTGAATGACTTACCCATGCTAAAGAAGATGGAATGGGCTTTCACATCCAACTCTTACAGGGTTTTCTTCTATGTTGTCTAAAATGGATTTTCATTTTATTACCGAGGGCAGGAAATTACCCAGCTCATAACTAGGATGGAATAAACCTACCTAATCCAGGTATGAAATGGTATTCTTTGAAAATAATGCTTTCCCCTAGCAGTAAGTTTTTTGCTGCATGTCATTAACATGAAATGGATTGCTGAGTAAGTCTTCTAATTTGGGCTTCTGCTAGACTAAAACCATCCACTTCAAAGATTGTCCATATCACGTCAGTGAAGAAGATCTCATTGCTTGTTTTAAAATTCTGAATTGGGACTGGTATTTTAGTCAATCCCAAAATTTGTTCTGGTTCCTTTGAGACAAATTCTTAAATGCTTGTCTTCATTTCGTTATCCTGTGTAGAATACTTCAGTGAGACTGGACTGGATTATAATTAAGCATCAAAGAAATTGCTACAGGATTTCCCTGAGCAGATTTAAAAACTCTTGCAAACCTTTCCACTACAGACAGTACCTTTTCCATTCTTGTCCCAGATCTGCTGCTACAGAACCGGCTTACTGGTGGCTTACTGGTCCCCCAAAAATCACATACATGATTTTTGTGTCAGCTTCATGCATCTCTACCCCTTTCTTGCCTCTTGCTAAAACAAATAATTTATTTTGTGTTGTTATGAAAGTGTTCCCACTCAAATTGTGCATGCACGCTGATGATCTTCTGTGATAAGATACTGTACAACTTTACAGTGCCACACACTAAACACAGCAGCATGCAGGAGCTCACATGATGGTCATTTAATATCCATGACTCACAGTCCACAGGACTAGGATTCCAGCCAGCTGGGATTTGTTCTAAGTGGCGTGAAATGACAAACAGTGCATGATATACAGCTCGGATACCAAACATGGTGGCCAAGCCTTTAAAAAAACATGGCTCCTTGCCTTCTCCAGTAAAAAAAAAAAAAAAAAAAAAGCAATAGATTCACCCAATGACTGCTGAACATTATTTTTCAAAATCTTATGAAAAATATAGTGCCAAGATAAAGAGTATGGTATCTTGGGCTTTCTAGGTGGTTGCTGCATCCTCCCTGGTCTCTGGTTGTTTTCCCTTTGTTTCATTTTTCAGCTCGAGTTTTATGTTGGAAACTGATAACTCCTCTAACTGTGCTTGTGATATCTCTGCCTGATTTTTGTACATAAAACTGCAACTTATTTTCCCTGGCTTGATATTCAGCTGGGATGTTATACAGTTGCGGAGTGCAAGGGGGATTAGATGTTACTCTGGGATTCACCCAGTCCCTGAGGACAGCTATATAAAGATCATCCTCTTCCCCTTGGCCCCAGGGAAGCCAGGGGGCAGATTACGAGCTAGCGGAAAAGACGAAGGCATAAAGAGAAAAACTCACCGTCTGCAAAGAGGCTCCTGGAGCACACATTCCCCTGCTCTCACATTGTACAGAACTGGGAAAAAGTGAGCTCCACTGCTCGCCTACTGTTGGCATAGCCATGGAGGGGCAGTTCAAGGGAGAACAAAGCCACTAAAAATTCTCTTTCCCACATTGGGACTGCTGCTTTCACAGAAGTTTCTCAAGGTTTCCTTTTCCAAGGAGAAGAAGGTGATGGGAAAGGCAGGACCCAGAGACCCTGATGTTTACAGATGCTTTTTCCCTGTGGCCTGGGAATCCTGAAATGCGATTGCCTTGTAAGGGCAGGTTATTTTCAGCCACTCCCTTCATTATGTTCCTGTTAAACCCATGGCTCAAGTGGGGCTTCTGTGCTGGAGAGATTTTGCACTGGCTGTCTGCCCAGGGATAGATTGCAGCAAGGGTAGACTCCGACAGAAATAGGTGGATGTGTGTGAGGACCTCCAAGTCTTGAAACGAGAATATCACTGCTGGAGGTCAAGGTTTGAGCTTGCCAGTATTTCCCTCGTTTACTGAAGTCAGTTGATGCTCCCTTGCCAGCACTGGCTATTTTTGTAACAGTCTCACAGTGATGGGGATTTTCTCATTTCGGACCAGGTCAGAGGAGTGACACAACTTGGATACTTTTGCCTCTGCGACTTTGTTAAGAAGTTCAAACTCTGTACTTCCAGGCTAAAATTTCTTCTAGGTTACTTTTTTTACAAGTAAGAAGTGCTTTAATTATTGTAAAATATTTAATTGTATTTTTATGTGGTTTATCTCAACCTTTAATATTTTAAAACTATTGTTTTTTCCTCTGGAAACACTTGTCTTTCCTAATTTCTCAGAAGTTTTGAAAAGAAAATCAAGATTATTGGGTTGCAGGTCTTTTTTTTCTTTTTCTTTTTTTTTTTTTTCTTTTTTTTTAAGGGATATACAACAGTTTTAGATGGCTTTTCAAAACACTTGAAATTATGGATTTAAATCCAAAAGTCTTTATCTGGTCCTTTTCCATGGTTTTTATGGAATAATCAACATATGATTTGAAAAATTTGAAGAAAGAAGGAACCTGAAAGCTGACAGCTATGACAACACCTGCCTCAGCTTTCTGTGTTCTGTGTGGCACGTTTAGTTATATTTATCCTTCTATTTTTGTATCACCATTTTGTCCTGCATCTCATCACATGCAGTAGGGTTTTGCTGCTTCAAAGCCTTTGTCAACTGTAAAGTCACTGCTTCATGTGCTTGTTTAATTTGAAAAGCCCTTCCAAAATGGAGGTTTGGCCCTTTTACAACAGGAGTGTTGTACTTTATTTAATTTTTTTTCTGTTTTTAATTAAGAATTTTCCTGCAGCACTATCTGGTATTACCATTGGCTTTACTAAGGCTTCACTGCCTTAACTTTTGTTTTTAATGTTCATTATGTTCAAATGTGCTTTGTTTTAAAATACGTGTGGCTATTCATGTTACTGAGAGCAAAATCAAAGTGCCCTGTACAAGAAGGTAATGAGATTTGTGATGATTCCCAGTTCCTTGGGGAATTATTTCAGCCTTAGATGGCACTTTGGGAACACTCTGTCCTTGCACAAGAAAGCTTCCCTTAGTTATAAGTAGATACTTAATATAGGGCAAGATTAAAATCCTTGACAAAAGTTGTAATGACTTCACTGGGTCAAGGATTTTGCCATAGGACAGTGAAACACAGAAATGAACAGAAATGAACAATGTATGACATTGTCTCCCTTGTGAAGGGAGATCACTTTTGGCATGGACCTTGGACCTCAACCAAGCACTTCTGAAGTGAGAGCTGCAGTGTGCAGGAAAATGAACCCATACCATGTTACCTGCTGGACTTTTTGGATTGTTTGTATTTTCTTGGCAATAACATGCAAGGAAGAGAGGGGTGCATCTGTGATAATTTCTCCTCTCTTAATAAATTACATTGGTAAGATGTGTTTAAGAATTTGTGTCTGGCCTCAATTTCTTTGCTGATAGGCAGTCTGAGCTCTATTTGTTACAGATTGCTGAGCACTGAACCCTTAGATACCTATCAGAACACTGCAGTCACCTTTTGGCAATAGCTGCTGCTTCCTCTCAATTTCCATTGAATATTGAGCTATTCAAGGCCCCAACTCGTGTCAGCTAGGCTCTGGAGGGTTTTGAGGTACAAATATGGGAACAATGGATAGGATTATAATTTTCAATAAAATCTTGGGCTACAAAGAACCTAGCAGATTAAGATGTTTTGCAGAAGTGTTATCTCAACTCCTTAATAACACATAATTGGGAGGGAAAGAAATAGAATTTTAAAAATAATAAAAAAGAATGAGAAGTTGCTTGGCTTTGGAATATTCTTTTTTTCTACCTAGCTCTATGGTTTATTTTTCCAAGGAAGAAAGCATTTGCATTGCCAATGTGTTGATTGGGAAAAAAAAATATGGTATTCTGAGCCCTGGCCTGCATTTTGCAGGACTGGTAGTGCTTCTTTACTCAGTCTTGTGGTGCCCTACCTCCCACAGGCCTGTAGATAAAAGGCCTGGATCAAAGCACCTTGCTCATCTAATTCCCAACACTGGCTCTCTCTGTGCATCAATTACTTGCCCACTGTCCCTTCTTTCTACTGTCTTGCACAATTTCTTCATCCTGTGAGAGGAATACATGTAACTGTGTAGGTCTAGTTGATGCATGTTTCAATTTGCTTTGCTTAATGGTTTCTGTGTGCTCACTTTAGTTTGCTGCCATCTCCCTAGTCTGGTTCTCTGACTGGAGGCCTTGATTAGAAGGTCGTGTCGACATGGATGTAATGGTTTGTGGTATTGGAGAAGACAGGATCAGAAGATTTTCTGGACACATCTTTTGGAGAAGACATATGAAACGGCAGTGAAGTTGAAGGATCTGTTTCACATAGCAAAAATGTCAAAAGAGTCTGAAAGGCTTTTAAGTGGGAAGTGTTGTAGGAAACCACCTTCTCATCTGCTGATTGAGCAGTTTTTTTGTAGAAGAATGCCCCAGTGCAACTTGCTATCTTTTGTGTCTTTAGTTTAGCAGACAGAATGAAAATAATAAGACAGATCTACTGTCTGCAGGAATCGAATTGTAGAATTCAGTACCTCGCTCTACTTGGACCTTGAAGGTCTTCAAAACCATCTGAGGCAAAAGAAAAAGAAAATTTGTGATGCTGGGAGACATAAAGCGTTACAGATTTGTAGATCAAGATTCTAGAGAGAACCAGTTTGATTTTTGTAGACGAATTTGCCAGTAAGGGAAATGAATGAAGAAATACCCAGCTTCAGAGACCTGGGATGAGGCTGGGTGGGAGTTAATTTCACAGTAAATTCTGTGTATCCATGTGAATGCTAGTGGCAGTGACATCAGTGGTGGCACTAACTCTTTTGGGAGGTGGGAGGTGGCATAGGGTGAGGGAATGCAAAGAGTTTCAGCAGAAACTTCCAGGAGAAAAGAAAGGGACTGTCCCTCTGATACCCATGAAACTTGATGAACCTCTCTGTAGCTCTGTCCTGGTCTTTTCAGTGAAGATTCCTGCTAGCTTTCTCATAGTGGCAAAAGTAATTAAAAAGGAATCAGAGGAACATAAACCACACCAAAAATCTGTCTCTTTAATGACATCTCCTCCATATTTCACTGGCAGGCATTCTGCTAATCTAATACCTGTTAATTCTCTTTCTAAATAGAGCTATAGCTCACCAGATGCTGTTTTATATCCAACACAGGTATGGTTGTTGAAAGAAGCTGGTGGTGTGGAATGAGATTTTAGAACAGACTGGAATACACGGCCCAAGACACTGGAAGTTCAATAGCTTGTTATCTTTGCTCAAAACCACCATGTAAGAAGCATGGAACTGCACTACTTTGGCAGCAGTGATTTTATAGAGAAAAAGTTCAACGTAGTCATAAGTATATTAACTTTCAATACAGCTGTGTTTCATGCTATGTTTGAAAACTCAGAAAATTAGGGCCACTATGCTATTGTCACGATGGATTTATGAATCATTCTCACTTTCCAGTGCTCCTCCATCACTGAAATGAGGCAAAGAGAACAACCAGACAACCTCTGAAAAGCAGCTATTTGTGTAACTGTATGTATTGCTTCTTTGAGGGCAAATGTGCCTCATTCAAAGTTAGGCTGAAGTTCTTCAATTAAATAGGTTTTGATCAAATAATATTTAGTTAACAGTGAATATTTGCAAGTATTTTTCATTATTTTGTAACACAGGTGTCCTGTAGAATTCATGTGTGAGTTGCTGGACTCCTGGCAAAGGAGGTCACTCATCGCTCAGATTCAAGGGAGTTCCAAGAAGTACATTGCCAAATTTGACTTCCTCAGTAGAGTCTGAGGTTTTCCAAAACTGTAAATCTGAAGACTCTTGGAGGAAGGAAGCTCTGAAAGCTGCAAGGCTCCCCATCATAGAACTGAGATGTAGGTCCTGCAAATCCTGAAGCTGGCTCCAGGGGCTGTAGCTGGAGCACTTTCATGAAGTTATCCCAGCACCATGAAATTATCACAGAACTATGAATCACATAATGCTGCCCAGAGCCTATAGAAAGGGGCCTGCAAAATTAGATTTTATGTTGGAGTAAGACTGGTATGTATCCAGTAGTAACTATATTAACATTATTTTGAAAACCAGGCCATTTCCAAATGCACTGATATGGCTTCATGTGCCTTATAAAATTTTCTTGCTAACAAAAACATCTCTATTTTTAGTCCCACTTTGTGTAGCTGGTCATAATCCTGTCTGCTGTTCTTCATGAGCAACTTTCAATGAGGCTGAAGAGTAATGTAAATAACTAGAGCTCCAGGAGTAAGGGCTGTTCTGTAGAACACATTCCGTCTAAATCATCCCCAACTGGTATTGAAGGAGAATAGATGATGATCTTGTTAAGAAAAAACATTTTCCCACAATTTTTTGAGGCTTGCTGAAACTACATTTGGAAAACAGCAATTCAGGATTTCAGTTTTCCTCCTCTTATTTGCAGAGAAAGTTTCTTTACTATGTCATATCTATGGCTTGATCCAACTGAAATTAGTATATTGGGCTTTTGAAATTGTTCTTCTCCTGGAAAGGTCACACTGGGCTGGCCTATACAGCATGAGGAACAAACTTCAGGGATTCACTGAAGGACTTGCTCTTGAAGAAAATTTGCAAGTATTATCTCACTGGGGATGACCTCCAAGGAGCTGGATCTGAGGTTATAAGGAGGGAGATGCCTGGTGAGACTTTGAATTCTAGACTGTCTTAGGACTGTCTATAATGCTTACGGTAATGCAGGCCACCAATCAGGAGGAAGTCAAGTTGTACATTTCCTTTATGAACTTCTGGTTATTCCTAATAATAACACCTTCTAGCACTGTAATTCTCTTCTCACAGTTTGGGTCTCTCAAACTCTGAAATTATATGCTTTAACCCTTCAGTTTTTAATCTGGTGCCTTATTTTTTGTTCCAAATATTCACATCCTTATACACTGACAGAGCTTGCACAAGACTAAGCCAAAAGAAAACATCTGGAGATGTCAAAATGTGGATGAATGGAACTCTCAGCTGGATTGTTCCATACAATTTTGGATACCATACTTCAGAAAATATGTGGTCCAAATGGATGTACTCTGCAGAGATTAAAAAGAATAACTGGAAACTGTGATCAGCAAGGAAAACAAAAGCAGAATTAGGTTTATTTAGTCTGAAAAAGAGAACTCCAAAGGAAGGCAGGAGAAATATTCCTTAGGTATGCAAGCGCTTGCAGGGAAGTAATAGCTTGTTGTCAGAGCATTCACAATGCATAAGACAAAAGATTATGGGTCTAAACTGCAGTAAAGGAGATTCATGGCTAAATCAAGGGGTAAAGTATGAAAGGGTAACTCAGCACTGAATTATTTTGCCTGAGAAAGCTGTAAATCTCCATCGTTAAGGGAGATAGTTGCTGTTGTTTTAGGCAAGTATTGCTCAGTTATGTCTAGATGTAGAATAAAAGCAGGAACTAAACTGATTTTTGACAACACTTCCAGCCATATTTTCTATAATATGTTTTGGAAGTAGGGAAGCAGAAAACTATGAGAGTTTGGAGGTGAAACATGAAGAAACATCCAAAGATTATGATCTTTCACATTACTCTTTTATTGGCACATATAAAAAGTAAAGAAATTGTTTGTATCTTCCCTGATACATGACGATTTCAGAAAGTAGTTGTCTACTCTTCTTTTTTGTCAAATGTGATGAAGTGATAGGCCTATTATTATCTCTCTCCTTGCTCTGTTACTGATAGAGAAATTGAATAAAGTTATAATATTTATCTTCTAGTAGTTTTAGGTATTAAGGCTCAGGTAGTGTTGTCAAATCTGCAATGGACTCTCACTCTGATCTTGTACAAGATTCAAAACATTTGTAATGCTCTTCTGCCTTACAGATGAGGCATAAGCTATTCAATGCAGACAGTTTGATCTATGTATTTCAAGAAAATTTATTAGTATCTTACTTATTAGTATTTTAAAATATTCCCTAAAACCTCCTCTGTTTTTCTGTTTTGCTTTTTCTAATAGAGCTTTTACAACCTGTATATGAAAATTAATTACAGTGATTATCATGTGATAGGTATTCTTTGCTTTTAGCTTGCTTTCCTATGAAATGGCACTTATACAATCTTTTTCTTTCTTTCTTTCTTTCTTTCTTTCTTTCTTTCTTTCTTTCT
>JAHLSL010000056.1:9612119-9632038 GCA_025920805.1 Petroica traversi
CTTTCTTTCTTTCTTTCTTTCTTTCTTTCTTTCTTTCTTTCTTTCTTCTGTGTCTCTCTTGTCTGCTGGCTAGTGTCCATGAGATCTGATAGAGGGTGAGATCTTCAGCATACTCTGCTCCTAGAAGCTTCATGGAATTTGGCACAGAGTAGGAAAGGGTGACACCCTTAATCTTTATGGAGGAGAAATACCTGCCCGGGTTATCTGCCAGAGAAACTCTTGGAAAGGAGCTGTTATGATTGATTAGCCACAGGAAATGCTTCCTGCCGGTAACGTGGAATCTTGCTCTATATCAAGGTTTTTGCCCCTACGTAGACTCTTATAATAAAGGCATAAAAAAAGTTTGAAAGTCAATTATCACAAACACAAAAGCTGTTAAAAATTAGGCTGCATTAGTTCATGGCCTCAACTAGGCCATTTCTTCTTGTGAAGAAACTCTGTTTAAAAAAAGTGATTGTAAGGATCCTATGAGTGAATTTGAAAACAACAAAAGCTGAGATATCCAAAGGTAGGTCTCTGTAGTCTTGCATATAAACCATGTAGTATGAAAACACTAATAATACAGTACTTTGTGCTAAATTTTATAATTATTGTTTTAAAATCTATTGCAACTCAAAGCCTTTAATGTTTCTCCTTAAGAGCTTGTTTGCTGCTGGCTTTTCTGAGTGTGAGGAAAGCAAATGTCACATTGGGTGGCTGGCTCTTCTCTTGGTTTTGGTCACTGCAGATTTGGGCTAACCATTATTTGCTTGTTTTTCAAGTGTTCTGGGGCAAAACAATGGGACAGGAAACATCTGAGTCTGTCTGACGCTCCTGTGGCATGGACCATACTGGAACAGCTGGGGCCTTTTCTTTTGCTGGGTAACCCTTGGCTCAGGCCAAAGCTCACTGGTACTTTTTCACCTCTCCTGTTGCAGATGTCCTATAAAAATTGTGTCAGGGTCCTGAGTGCATTAATGAGCCTTAGCTGCTCTCATCAAACTCCCATAGGGCCTCCATGCACATGTTCTGCTCAGGGGCTCCACTGCAGCTCAGTCTCTGCTGGGTTCTGCTCCCGCTCCAACTGTGTGATTCCTGGCCATGGCCTCTGCTCCTAGATTGACACAGGACCTGCCCTGTCACTGTGGACTTGCCTACTGATCATGAGAATGTGTTTGACTCTGGCTGCTGCTGTCAGACCTGGCCTGACCCTGACTTGATGATATGCATATAAATGTCACTACAAAATTCTTGGGTCCACAGGAAGCCTCACTCTTCAAAGATGCAAGGCTGTGGTTTGTGTTAAAAAGGATTGAAGCGTTCCCACTATTTGACTTCTCCTCTGTCTCTTCTGTGAGGAAAATTAGCCTCAAAATTAGATCAAGCAAAACATGGTTAATTTGGTCAGCCCATGCACATGGATTTGCTATTATCCCTCATTATGGCACACCCAAGAAGTCTTGGCTAAAATCAGATGCCTACCTGTACATACTGGTTTTACACGCGTGGGACAGGCATGGAATGGAACTATCCTGACAGGAGACAGTGGGACTTACAGCCCTTTAATTTCAATCACAGGTGGGGGAAGGGAGGGAGGGAAGGAGGCGGGGAGGGTGGGAGAGCTGGGTGTTGTTGCTGTCTGCTTCCCTGTGCACAGCACATATTTCTGCATGGATTTCCAGCAGCAGTCATTGATGATCGCATCAGCAGTAATGTCCCGTGATGCTTGCAATCCTTCTTAAGGAGTCCAGGGAGGGTAGCACTGCATGGAAATGGGGCTGAAAGCAGGAAGGAATACCAGTGACAGGTGAGTAGAGAGCAGGAGAGCTGCTCTATGTGTGGAGGTCTATTCAGCCCAGCACTTTTTCTCTGATGAGCCAGCAGCAAATCCCCGCAGAAGAACTAAGGAAATGTCCATTTCTGGAGTGACTCCTCCCTTGTTACATCGCCCCTTCCTATCTGCAGTAGTCCCTGGGCTAGAGATTTACTGGTCAAGAATCCAAGTTGTTCTGTTTGAAGACTCCCCATGGACATGAACATCATGTATATGCTTTGGGGCAACCCAATTTCACCCTTCCAATACTTGAAGGGAAACTACAAGATGGAGAGAGACCTTTTACAAGAGTATGTAGTGACAGAACAAGGGGGAATAGTTTCAAATAGAAAGAGTAAAGATTTAGATTAGATCTTAGGAAGAAATTTGTTACTGTGAATGTGGTGCAGCACTGGAACAGGCTGCCCAGAGTAGTTGTGGATGTGTTCAGATCCCTGGAAGTGTTCAAGGCCAGGTTAGACAGATCTCTGAGCAACCTGATCTAGTGGAAGGTGTCCCTGATCATGGCAGGGGCCTTGAAACTAGATAATATTTAATGTCTCTTCTAATCCAGACCATTTTAAGATTCTATGATTCTGTGTTCATTGTCTTTCAGAGAACTTTGTTATGCCTGCCTAGCAGAGGGTGACACTAAGATAAGTAATTTCAATATGCATTGTGCAAATCTATCCTCTCTATTTTATGCTTCTGTGCCAGGACTTCCCTTCTAGAGATCTGCCTAGGCCTGCCAAAGTATCTTAAGAAAAATATAGTTGTATCAAATCTCCAGTAAAAGTCCCCTCACAGCCCAAGGCTTCTTCAGTTCAGTGAGGCTTTGCAGGTAAAGTTTGGGCTGTTTTACTGGGCTTTGTGTTCTACCATGGGATGGAAAGGAAGAACCTTTTCAGCTGATATATGTTGTTTCATTTCTTTTTCAGGGTGGAAAAGAAACAGCTCATTACCTTGTGCCTAGATCATTTGTTCTTTGAACAAGTGGTCTTCCATGACTGACGGAGGGTAACTTGACCACACTTCTGAATTGCCAGCTGTGACTTGAGCAGCTACATGCAGTGGGTAGAAGCACAGCTTCCTTGTTCCTTGTTCCACTTTGCCATGAACTTCCTGATCTAGGAACTCTGATCTGTTTAGTTTTCCCATTGAAATATCACAGAAGATTATCTGACTAACCATACTTTGTAGACAAAACCAGATCCAGACCAACTCTTTTGAGCTGGCTGGAGCTAGGTCACATCCTTAAATGGCTATATAATCCATATATATTGATTATACGGATTTATAAATTATTAATTATTTTACTTTTTTAAAAATTTAATGTACTATTTCTGAAGGTTTTGCACAAAACCCAGTGTTATCTTGACTTGTACTCTCCCTTTCTTCCCATAAAACCCTACCAGACAAGAGTGGAGAAAGCAGGAATTTTCTGCTATCTGGGGATAGGCAAGAAGTTCCATTATGCTGTTTCTGTAAGATCTGCAATTCCCAGTTGCAGGAGTTTCTTTTGTGACTATTAAGCCCTCTGTGGATTCGAATGAGAAGGACAGTGGTTCTCTGGAGCTGATGTGTTGTTTCAGGATGATGTAACAAGTGCTGCCATCATTCCCAGTGTGTGACTGAACAACTTTTAAGTGTCATCCTTCTTGGCACCCACAGAGATGGAGGATGAGGTTTACTGTTTAACAGCTGTTCTTTGCTCACCAATTTGATGTTCTAATACTCTTGTTTACCTGGCAGCTGACATTCTAGAGGCAAAATAAAGATTGGTCAGTCCCCTGGGCTGGCTTCCAGAGGCTTAATAAAATGTTTCTTCATTGGCCTGTATTGTGTTCTGGTCAATAAAGTCCAATGGGCTTTGCTTGTCTGTGCTCTCTTATTTTTCTCCTCATAATTTCCCAGCTAATTCTTTACCTGGTGCATAACTTGGTTGCCATCCTTTCTGGCAAAAATGGAATTAATGAAGATATGTTTTTCAGGTATGTGTTTCAAACAACCAAAATTTGCCTCAGATCTTCATTTCAAACTCTTAAAAGAAAATATTTAAAAATGATAGAAATACAAGAAAAACACTTAAGAAAATTAGTTTTCATTTTAATAACAGTGAAGAATGCTTTTAATTTAATGATATTTCTTTGTCTAGCAGTTTGTGTCAACCTTGGAAAATGGTTGAATTGAGAATATTTGCTGTCAATTAGAAGATGGGTTTGAGTTGAATTAAATCATCACTTAGAATTCCACCTTAAATTCTGCAAAAGATGGCACTTGCTTAGGGTTCTGAAGATGGGAATATGATCTGCTAAAAATCAGACAAGTGAGCAGAAACAAACTATGACTTCTGCCCCAGGGGTAATGGAGATGGAGATGAATCCTGACAAGCACACACATGACAAGACCTAGGCAGAGCAAGAACGCGTGACTCACAAATTGTAGTGGCACGTTCTCTCCAAGGGCCTCAGTGTGCAGTAATGCCTGAAAGATCTCAACCAGGATCACATGATGCATACAGTGGTTGGCTGACTGTTGAGCCATATAATAAAACCCCAACAAATTAAGTATAAAACAGCCTCTGGTGAGCTATAGCCCTAATTAGAAAGAGAATTAACAGGTATTAGATTAGTAGAATGCCTGCCAGTGAAGTATGGAGGGGATATCATTAAAGGGACAGACTATTGGTGTGTGTTTATGTTCCTCTGAAGTTGATCCCCTTTTTAATTACTTTTGCCACTATGAGATAGCTAGCAGGATTCTTTCACTGAAAAGACCAGGACAGAGGTGCAGAGAGGTTCATCAGTCTTCATGGGTGAAAGATGGAGAATGGGAGAGTTTTCTACCAGTCACTTTCTCTTCTCCTGGAAGTTTCTGCTGAAGCTGTTTGCATCCCCTTGCCCTATGCCATCTCCCACCTCCCAAATGGTGAGCAAAGTCAGTGTCACCACTGAAGTCACTGTAGCCACCATTCCCCTTGCACATGGCACACAGAGTTTCCTGCTGTTGGATTTTACTGTGAAATGCGCTCATGTTCAGTCACAGCCCAGATCTTTGGAGCTGGGTATTTCAGTCTTCCAAGGTGTTTTCGTCTGCTTTTACTTTCTTTACAGCTGCTTCTCTTTGTCCACTCTGGTCTTTCTTTTCTCTGCCCAGTCTCTTGTTATTCCTTTTCTTTCTGCTCCTTCTGCATATTTTTTTCTTTCCCCTTTTCAACTGACATCCTCTTAGTTTATCTCACTTTATCCATTCTGCACAGAGTGCAGGTCTCCATTGCTTCTTCCCCACCTTGCCAGATCAGAGCACTGCCCCTTCATGCCATCTGAATAAGGGTAATCCCAAACACAGAGATGTTGCGTGCAAATCTTCATGCAGGCATGGATATGGCAAATACTCAGAGCAGAACAAACAGCAGTGACAGTGGGGGCAATCAGAGGTTGTCTCATTTTTTAGTTCATCAATGACCTCCTTCTAGCCCATAATCCTGAGATTCTGAGTCCATGAAAGAGACCCAAGGACTGTATCCCTTAAATCCACCAGAGTGGACTCCGTGGCAAGCCATCTCTCCTGCTGTCTGCTACACAGTAAATATGCTGTTGGTCTGTGTCCCTGCTAGCTCTGCTGGGTAAAATAAAACCCACCAATTTCCAGACCTAAACACTGGAAGGTTCTTGTCTCCCACAGTCTCACTGCAATTCTGCTGTGCCGGTATAGCACAGATCCCCTGTGAGGTGTAGTGGCCTTGCTGCACTTACAATGTAGAGCTTTTCTGTACAGATGTAATGGTTATATAGTCATGATTATGATAAAATTACAGTCATGTCTTTGACTTTCAACGTCTGTAGTTCTTGCCCAGAACTACAAACTTTTAGTGAAAGATGGATCCTATTTGATTGAAAAGCTTCTGTGAAGAGGCCTTCTGCCAGAGCACTCATGTCCAGGAAACATTGGCCGGACCATGATATTCAGAAAAGTGGCACTTTTTACAGTATGAGTTTCAGTTAATTGAATACCCAGGAAGAATTGCTGTCTCTCAGCTTCTCAGGTAAGTGCATTTCATAGAAAGTATTTTAAAAAATGCTATTTTCAGGATGCAACTATGCATCTCAGTCTGGGCAGTCCAATTTTGCTAACATGAAGTGCTCCAATTCAGGGTCTGAAAGCATTATTTACTTTCTCCTAGGTGTGCTCTGTGTGGATGGCTTGTGTCTATTTCCTTCTTATTAGATGTGACTATAACACATGAGGGATGGAGAAGGTTCCAGCTGAAAAGATGGATATGTTTTAGCAATTCTGTTGTCCTTTTAAAGCCATGACCCTAAAAGGCACACATGGTATGAGTCGGCCGACAGTATTCTGGCAGACTCTGTAGACAGCTATTGAAGTCAATTTTTGGCAAGAATTTAGCTAGCTGGGTTGTGACCACTCTTTTTATATAGCTACAGTGGTTTACTTTGACATGGAGGGAGTGATGTGGCACACACACAAAAAGCTTAGATTGTTGCCATGTTAATGCTAAGAATATAGGCATCAAAGGGTGGCAAATGTGTCACAGCAGTTCAATGAGTTTCTACTGCCATTGCAAATCAGCTTGATATTGATCAGCTTTGAGTATATCTGGATGTGGATCAGCCATCCTGAAGTATGAAGTGAAAGCTGCATACCTCTAAAATACCTGTCTTCTTCCCCAGTGCAATCTCATTTTCTTTTTCCAATCTGTGCCATGATGGCAGCATTTATGTGTTTGCTGTCCTATTGGTTGACTGTGTCTCAAGGAAAGGAATTAGAGAATTCTTTTTCTGCATATGCTCTTCATATGGTTCTATGAGGGCTTGAAGAAATAAGCTTTACTCAGAAATTAGGGCTGCATTTTTATTTTACGGAATTAAAATGCTAGATTGGGTCATAAATGTGAACTCTATTTTGCTGTCATTAGATATGATAGTTTCTGTTTATATATTTTCTTCCACACACAGAGACATAGACACAGACACACACACACAGTGTTTGTCACAATTCAGTACAGCTGGTAATTTTCAGTTCACCAGAAACTCAGAATAGCAGAGAAATTGTTCAGTCAGGCTTGATGCGGAGAACAAGTGTTTGCACACACTCCTCGCTCTCTTTCTGGGAGGAAACTATCAAAAGATGTTTGAAAAAGAAATGTCGAAGAGAACAGTCAACACATTTGCCTCTTCTTTTTAATATACTTATTGCTGATGCACAGACACAGGTTTAGCTGAGAAGTGAAGCAGGAGTTCAGATTCAATATCGCTTTAACTGGAAAAGTGGATAGGAGTAAAGCAGGCAGCACTTCAGTACAGGGAATCTTCTGCTGAGTGTCATATCAACACTCAGAGAGAAGAGATGCAACTGAGAGGGCGTTCTGGAGAAATAACTTTTTTATCTTTTTCATCTTTTCTACCCTAGTAGACTGGACATCTTAAGATCCATCATAGCCCTCTGAAGAGGCAGGGTTGACACATGACCAGAAAAGAGTTTGCTAGCTCATGACATTAGAAAAAAACAACTGTAGATAAACACAAACTGAGGATAAAGTATCTCTCTTCTACCCTTCCACCCACCAGACAACAATCTAGTGAACACAGTCTTTTGATTCCATGATTTCAGACGTAAACCAAGTATCAGACAAAAGTCTCTTTTGGGGCTGTGTATTCAGTGTGAGAAAAGCTAACTTCTCTCAGGAGTCACAGTAGATTCAGCTGTAACAAGAAAAGTTGGAGCTATGTAGACACTCAAATCCAAATGCTCCCTCTTTCTTTCTCTCAAGGCCAAAATATTTCCTCAGATATACATATTCATCTCCATTGAAGATAATGAGAACTAAGCAAGTCTCAAGGCAACTGCACAGAAACCAACTGTTATTTTCTGCAGTAAAATATGATTTTCTACAGAGTAAAATATGTCTCTTTTTTAAAAAATGTAAATTCCATAAATAAACTCCTCTTGACATTTTATCAATGTTTTTAAAGGATCCCGCCCTACTCTGTTAGCTGAGCAAGGAGACTGACCACTTTATTAATTGGTCTATTATGACACTGGAGAAAAAAATCATCCATTTTTGCTATAACATTAAGATTTAAAGCTGATATGCATCTTGTCTGCTTGAAACAAATCTGAAATTTCATTTTCAGTTACATATATTTTATCTACATCCAAGAGCACCAGACAGTTTACTGAAATCCATCCTTCTCTGACACTGGCAAAATCGCAGAAAGATCTAAATGTGACATGAAATATGAAAGTATTTAACACATTACAAATATAGATAAGTATATTTTTAATACAGATACATTGAAGACGCATGGCAACCAGTTAAGTTCCTTTGAAAATGCCAAACCAATTGTTTATCTGATGCATGAAGCTGTAGGCAAGTATCCTAGTGATTTGCTTGCAATGTACGAGCTTTTGTTCATATTACACAGTGAAGACAAACAAAATCTGCAAACTTCTCAAGTTTGTTTACAATATGATCCAATTAATTTTCATATGTTATTGAATAACCGTTTCTGCTGAATTTAGTTGCTAACCATTTTTGACACCAAATATTTTTGCCAGTGGTTTTAGTATTCATGGTCAGGGATGGGAGAGGAGGCTGTAAAATCTTAATGGGACTAGGTAGGGGAGGTCCAGCTACATCCATGTGATTCTCTCAAACTCACCTTATATTCTTTGGTGGGTTTCTTGCTCTGCATCTTCCTGGTGCCTCCAGTTACCAGGGTATATAACATTATACTTACTGTTCTTACTCTTCCCTGTAATGGACAGTGGAAAGTTAAACCCATAATATTATCTCTCCCACCCTCTGCACAGGCAGGCAGGCTGTCTACAGAGAGTTTTAAGCTGGAATTTCCTTAATGCTTTGGAAAATTAAAAAATGTACCATTAAACTGCACAGTATTTTAACTAAAAGAACTACTTCACGGTTCTTTGCTTTCACTGCAACTTGTGAGCATTCTCAGATCTTCCAAAACCTTTCTAGGGATTCCACCAGAAGGTAGCTGGCATTGCTTCTCTGTTGTATACACACCGGCCAATTCAAGCAGAAGACAATTTTGGCTGAGCAAACTTTGAAGCAGTGATGTGTATTTCATTAAGTACTGTCTTTCCAACTGAATGTGATTGCTCCAGACTAAGTCTATACTGAAGACAGCAAGGTTGGTTCAAGTATTCATTTGCACAAAATTTACCCCTATTCTATTGTTTGGGAATAAATCACAAACATTAATCTGCAACATATAAATGAATATTGTTCGTGATATGTTGAACTGTTTGTTTGCTGCAGGTTGCTGTCTGATGTGTAGTTCATGTAAACACACGGGAGCCCCTCATATTTGCTCTGACTCTTGAAGAATAATTTCTAATAGGATTTTTTTTAATGTGACTGTTTTGCAAATACTTTAAACCAGGATAAAGATTATAATGGAGGCAAATACTAAATAATTAATTTAAAAGACTGGGGAACTAAAAAAGTTATCCAGTCTCTGAGCAAGTACCTTCGTCCACTTAAGAAATTAAGTGTGAAATGTGTGAGTGCCACTTGGAAGCCATCAGAAGAATAGATGGACACAAGTGGTCCTGTAAAGGACCCTCTGGACTACAGCAAATTCAGTTTGTTTCTCCCAACCCCTGCACAGGCTGCATTACTGCTGCTGTTTTCATCCAAATCCTACCAATGAGTAATCAAAATCATCAGGGGGCACTCACAACAGTGAAACATTGGCTGTCTTGAGTAGTTCCAGTGTATTCATCTGGACAAAAATGTGATTGTGGTGTAAGTCCATTTTGCAGAAACAGATTAGAAGATAATAATAGAAGCAAGGGCTGACCAGTTTTTATAGCATTGTTATTATAACAATATGGATGTCTGGGCTGTGTCTGCTCAGATGATACATGCAGAAATAGAGTAGCCTCATATTTGCACAGGGGATAATAATGCACAAGGAAAGTGGTGACTCTGAGGGATACTCAAATGTAAATGAATAAACAGGTGAATGTAAACTTCTGTGGTCTCTGGCTAAGAGTGCTGGAGCATGCTCTGTAAAAAGCAGCTCCGTCAAGTAGCAAAAGAAGGTGGTACTGCCTTGAAGAAACTGCCACTAAAATCCTGTCTAGTCCTGTCATTAGGAAAGAGTTCAGAAGAGAGTAACAAGTCTGAGAAATCTATCCAAGTGTGATGGATGCAATATGCTATTTAATTTCTATTAAGAAAGAGCTTTAAAAAAGAGTCATGCCAGAAAAGAGCTGTTAAACACTAAAGAAAATGGCAGAAATTAGACTTCTATTTCTGGAAAGTAAATGCAGATAAATTGAGCTAGAAATTATGTGCCTATTTCTTGGTGTGGTTATTTGACCCATGGAAACTACTTACCTAGCCATGAACCTTGCTTCTGTCACTTGATATCTGTAAGCCAATACTGGATGTATTACAAAAGTTTTATTCCATCTCAATCAGGAGTTATGAGTTTTCAAGTGTTTTCAGGTGTTGGGCCAAAGAGGTCAGCAATCAAGTAATCCCAAAGACTCAGTTAAAAAGAAGAAAAAGTTTCAAAAAACTTACTTGGAGAGCACTCAAGTGAAAATATTAGTCATGGACTGGAGCAAACAGATTTGTACAATGCTATATATAAAAGCAGAATAATTTTACGTGTTGAAAAGTAAGGAAATTATCAATGCTGAAATTTTGAGCATTTTACCACAGTAAAAAATAATAACTGGCAGCTTGCCTGTAACAGAGGAATCTCATCTAAGCTTTTGTGCGGAAGCAAGGGGCTCATAGCACTTGCAGCTGAGTTGCAATGCATCAGCATCATTTGATAACCATTATGCTTTCCAATCACTTTCTAATTAGGCTGTGTTATTACAAATACAATGTGCAGCTGTACTTTATTTGTCATATTCTTCCTTGGACTTATTGACTCCTACCTGTAGCCTAATTTTCATACTATGGGGCTGTCTGAAAAAGTTTCGTCCTGTCAGTTCTGGCTGCTAAGTTGAAAACTTCCTTCCTTGTGCAGTCTATTACCTATGCTCATCTCCTTTGATATTCCCCCACTTTCTTTTCCTTCCTTCCCTCACTTGTCTTCCTTTCTATTCCTTCTTCCCTTCCTGTTTTCCTTCCTTCCTTCCTGTTTTCCTTCCTGTTTTCCTTCCTCCCTTCCTTCCTCTCTCCCTTCCTCCCCTTCCTTCCTTCCCCATCTTACATCTGAATAACAAACATATTTTCAAATGTTTTGTTCATCTTCTCACATAAAAATACAATGTATTCACATCATTGGCTCTGATTGCATTTGTAAAACTCATTGGCATCTTTCATGTTTTACACTGCTTACTTGGTTTTTTTTTTGTACTAAAAGAAATGCACTAAAGTGGACTGCAGCATTATTATGGCATAATGTTTCACAGCCTGGGGTCTAGATATCATAAAAAATCCTCCAAAATCCCAAATGGATACTATAAGTGAGATGGGGGAAGCACTACTGTATTGTAGATGAAGTTAATACCATTCTACTGACTTCGCTATCAATCTTGCAAGACTGCAGTACAAAATACTCTGCCAAGACTTTAGAGATTTAGCACAATTTTTTATATTCAGGTTTCTAAAGAGCAATTGTATGTATGTTTCTGCACCACCTTTTACCCAAAAGGAAGGAAAAAAGAGAAAGCTTAGTCAGTTTTATTCACTACTACTCTTGGTTACTACTCTATTATTTCTGGGTTTACGTAACTAAAGTTACATAATGTGTGTGACAATTATCGTAGGATTTTTATTGTAGGTTTCTAAAGAAATGAAGACATTTATAATGTCTATTAACTACCAAGGTAATGTTTTATCATTCCCCTATTTGGTGGTAAAGCAAATACAGAATTGAAAAGATGAATCTCCATATTCTCACGCTATACAAGCAACATTAATTAATTCAACATGACAAGCTTTGTGAAGTATCTGGGTAGAGTCAATCTAGTATCATTTTGTTCATGAAGCCCAAAATATAGACTGACAAAGCACAAGTATGAAATGCATTTCAATCAGTTTAATCAAATAGAGTCAATGTAAAGAAAAGGGGCATTGTCAAGATGTGTCAGTGAACATTTGACCTGCCTTGGAGTTAATATTGTTTTTGTGCAAATTTTTCTTGGGGGGATTCCCACTCTGCTCTGTATTTCAGTTCTAAAAACTGAAAATTGTATTTTTGATCTGGTGAGTGGCAATCTATTGAAGGAATGATGTAGGAAAGACAACACTTGTAAATCATTATTCACACACAATCTGAACCTGTGAAATCAGATCTTTAAAGAAACTAGACCTCTCAGTGTGACTTTTACTTGATTGTAGGAAAATTCTGCTCTCTCTGAATGACCTTTTTTGTTTGGTTTGCAAGATGCCAAAGATGAGACTATAGAGTACCAAAATTCAAAATCTTCTGGAGAGTTTAGCTTGTTCTCTTGCAAATGAAGACTTGCAAATGAAAAAGATGAGGGTGCAAAGTGAACCTATACAAGAGCCAAGTGGCCACAGACCTTGGCAAGCTGTGACTTTTAAAGGCTTAAAGTGGAAGGGGCTTGCCACAGATGGCTTCAGTGAGATTTCAAGAGGGGTTCCTTGGTATGATAATTCAAAATTTCTCGCAGGAGAGAGTCCCCAGAGCTGCCTTGCTCCTTTGCATCTCAAATCTCCCCCATGATCCCAGCAAAAAGCAAAGCAAAATGCAGGTCTGTATTTATTTCTGAAAATTTCTTCACAGATTTATTTTCACAGTTCTTGATCTAACGCTATAGTTTCTGATCATGCTCAATATGCAGAATAATTTAATGGTCAAATCACGGCACAAAAGGATTCTGCTTTGTCTTTTAATCTACTCCTCCGCCAGAGAATAATACAGTTGTTTTAAGGGATTTTAAAACTGTCTGTTACTTTCTCTGAAAACTATAGATTAGGCAGGATTTAAATTCACTGACTGAATACACACATGTATGCACAGCAAAATCCAGAAGAATAACTGTTAACTTTTTTTTCCCTCAAGTGAAGACAAAGCTAAGGGGGTGACCAAGATTTGAAGAACAATTTCAAAAGCCCATTATATGCATTTGATAGTCTTGTTTCGTTTCCTGGACCTGATGATGGATGAACCACAAGACATTCACAAATCTGGAGAGCTCTCCATATAGTTCAGTTTTTCTCCCAGACCTCTTGGAACCTCAGTACTGTGTGGAAGCATTGCAAGCTCTTTTACGTGATTTTTTGAATGCTTCCTTCTTCAAACTTGGATGGAATGAGTTTAGAGCTACGTGGAAAGAATGATTAATTGCAGTTTAATGAATCACAGGAAAGGTTGGTTCCAGCTCTGGAGACGCACCTGTATCAGTCTCATTTATTTGAAGTGATTTACCCTGCAGTTTTATAGCCAATGAACTAGAATAACCAAAATGGTCCGAAGCGTCTTATTTTGGTATTTGCAGCATTTTCACCCCAATATTTTAAATAAACCTTTCTGTTTTTTCATGAATATATGCTGCTTAGTCCTTGACTAAAACATTTAACAATGTGAGAGTGGAGTATTTTGCTGCTACAGACTTAGACCTTCTGAAGAGCCTAATCAAAACCAGATTTTTTTCCTTTAATTGGAAAAGAAATGAGTGCTTTGCACTACACACTAGCTAGTTAGTGCTATCATAAGCAACCCCCTATTAATCACGTACCATTTTTTTGCAGCTGTGTACAGTAACTGACCTGCCTAGATACACTATAACTGAAGCAATTAAGGATCTTTTGTATTTTTTATGTAATTACCACTTCTGAGCTAGGTTGCTAAATACTTGGGACATTTGGGGTTATAATTTCAAGGTCATTATATTTTTGTTCATCTCATTTCCTAGGAAACCTATTTGCAGACTTGCCTAAAGCATCCCAGATCCTGTACATTAAAGTATGGCAAATTAATTCAATCCTACCTCCTTCCACACAGTAGGTGCATGTCCATTTTTCCAGTGTCTAATACACAGCATATTTTTAAATTGTAAACTATTGCATGTTTTAATGATGCAAACAATGGAGAGACCAAATAAGCTAAAAGAGCTAACACATTTATCTCTACATTCTGCCATCTGTTTGAAACTGCTGATGTAATTCCAGTTTTAAATTACATTAGATCCTGCCTTCTGGACCCCTTTCCCTATTTACTTTTTTTTTTTTTTTAATTTAAGCCTTTAGAGAAAGCAGTGCCTTCAGGTTGTTGACTACTTAATAAGAAACTGTGTCTTTGACTGTTTTCAATCTAGACTTAAATTTAGGTTTCCTGGACAAAGAAGTATAGGAAAATAATAGTTTTATTTCCAAAAGATGAAATTATTCTCTGTGTACAATTCGCTGAGATCTGTTTTCAGCAATAATGCTAGCAACCAGCAGATTTGTTTATACTGAAGAAACAGCAGAGATTAAGGTTTGTGTTCTTGCATATTCTATTGTCTAATGATGGAATTTCCAGTTTTGCCTCTGTGTTTATGCTTTAGAATTAGTTTAATTTATTTTATGTAACCTCTTCCCCTTATTTTATTGGCTCAATTAACAAACTTTTATTTATTTTTCTAGCACTTCCTTTGACTTTTCAGTCCACAGTGGCAATTCTCCATTCTCTTTTCTTCTGGCATCTTGTGGCTCAAATCACTTATTTGTCTAGATCTGAAATTAATGTTGATCTTCTAAGGATTTGCTTACAGGCATGATGGGCAGGGTCTGTCTTCATCACATCTATCAAACTCTTAGCCTGATTTTTAACACGGTTATTTTAATGTCTTGAAAATTTGGATTTTAAAACGTTTGCATCACAGAAATTGAATTAATGTATTCTGGTGAATTGATTTTAAAAAGAGATATCACATAATTAAAAATCAAGAAAAAATGCATTTCAAGATACATTTTATTCATCATGGCAAAGAAATTTTTCATAAGCATATTTTCAAAAGTCATTATAACATTTAAAAAAATTGCACAGATTTTAAGATGATTGGTACAACTTACCCAATTAGAATTTCCAAACCAAACCAGGCAAAAGTCTGAAGAAAATGTTGAAATAGGTTGCTTAGATTCTGATAATTTTCTAGAAAGTTCAGGTTGCTAATGAAAATTACTTTAATCCAAATATTTGCCTAAATGTAATTTAGAAAATTCTTTAAAATTTAAATAGAACCCCACAAAATTAAGCCTTTTTTTTGTTGTTTGTTTGCTTTGGAAAGGAAACTGACACTGGATTCATTGAATTTAAACAGATGATTTTATCTTTCATTATCTGAATTAAAATAGAAAAAATTGTTATTGATAAAATTCAGAAATTTTGGTTTATATTAAATACTAGTCCTCTTACAGAATGGTATCTAGGAGTTATGACTGTCGTCTTATACGTATTTCAAATTTTCTCATTGAACCAGCTTCCAGAATGGTAGCAGTTTTAGTATATCTGTTACTGGGATCCATTCAAGTTTCTGGGGAGGAACCATGACCAAAGTTTCAAAATTCCTAAATCACTGCTAGTTATAAAAATTCACACAGTAAGTCACTATGAATTTAACTGTCATCATGCTCAATCAAAACACAAATCTGGTGATTGAATGTGACAAACTTAGCATAGGCTTTCTACGTTTCCTCTCCAGACACTGAAAACAGTGTCACCACCCTATGAGCAAAGAATTTCTTCCTAACATCTAGCTGGACTATCTCCTATTTTAGTTTAAAAGTTCTGGTCAGCTGTTGGGAACGTGGAGGACTCTGTTGGTTCTTTGTCTAGGCTAAAAATCTGGTCAAAATCTGAAGCAGGGAGGTGTAATATCCCCTCTCACTCCAGCATTGCTAACCCGGGCTGGATGGATACAGAAAAAGTCAGCAGGTTCCCATAAATTGTTGAGGACTAAGTCAAGCATTAAAATGTTCAATTCTGGATTTTCAGAGGTTGGTATAAGACCATGTAAACCATTTATTCATATTTTTAGATAAGACTATGTTCTATGATGATTCATCTTGCTATGAAAAATAAGTGCATAAAAGTTAAACCAGAGATGTCCAGTTTTGATAAAACATATATGTATTTTAAATAGATCTGAAGCTGATGAATATGACAGAATAGCACAGATTCATAGAATCATAGAAGGGCTTGAGTTGGAAGGGACCTTAAAGATTATCTAGTTCCAAATCAGAATCCCTGGGCAGGATGCTCAGGACCTTGTCCAATCTAGCCTTGAACACTTCCAGGGCTGGGACATCCACAATTTCTTTGGACAAGCTGCTCCAGTGCCCCACCACCCTATGAGCAAAGAATTTCTTCCTAACATCTAGCTGAAACATAT
This sequence comes from Petroica traversi, assembly GCA_025920805.1. Classification (NCBI taxonomy): domain Eukaryota; kingdom Metazoa; phylum Chordata; class Aves; order Passeriformes; family Petroicidae; genus Petroica; species Petroica traversi. Next base: position 9,628,270 of record JAHLSL010000056.1, read on the forward strand.
CTTCTCTTAGAATAAAAAACTGTTCCTCTTGTCCTATTATTATCTGCTTACAAAATCTGCTATTACTCTCCCTCCTTTTCTAAGTGCACTTTTAAGTACTTTTAACTACTTCTCCAGGTTGAACAACTCCAACTCTCAGACAGGTGCTCCAGCCCTGTGATCCTCTTTGTCCCCCACTTTTCCTGAGCTGAGGACCCCAGAGGTGGATGCAGGACTCCAGGTGGGGTCTCACAAGGGCAGAGTAGAGGGTCAGAATCACCTGCCTTGTCCTACTGGCCAAATACTGTCTGTTAAAACTTGTTATGGGAGTCATGTCAGCTTTTCATAGATACAGAGAGTGACACACATCAGAGGAGGGAGCGTTGATTTTCTGCTTACAAAAATACCGCTAACTTATGGAGTCTGAGCAGTGTTTCCCAAACAAAGAGCTGACTCCACCCCAGCCTACAAAGAAAAAATAATTGAAGTCACATTATTTCTTCAAATACTCAAGATTCCAAACGTTTGGTGACCAGCTGCCTGTTGTGGTAATGCTCCTACTTCTGCACAGAATTTGTATTCTAGACCTACATGAGATTAGTATACAAAATGAACTGAGTGAGTGATTAGTTGGAAGAAGTTTTTGTTGTGAAAATGTAATGAATATTTCATGGTTCAAATTCAAAGCAACTATAAAATATCAAGTTTTGCTCTGATGCATAAAAACAATTCATCATAACTGTTAAATACAAACCATATTCACTCCTGGTATGAACCATAAATATGACAAGAGGTCCCAGAAAGTTGTAGTTATGGTTAAGAAGGAGTCTGCAGTGAATACAGTAAAATTCCTCCCAAATGTTTTAAATAATGCTGTCTTTCCTGATGATAGATTGCATTTCATCGGCATCAAGATTTACAAATCAGTCAGGGTCACCAAAACTCAAATTTTTTCACTGCATTCCTAAAACAATGTAATATTCAAGTATATAGAAAAATTTATTTGAAAAGTCAAAGAATATGTCTTGCCAAGTTCTGTGCCAGTTTATTTGCCAGAATCTCTGAGCATTTTATCCTGTGTGCACACCAGTCTTTTCAACACTTTTCCTGGTCTTACAGAGGCCCTTTCAAAATGACAGATTATATGGAAGTCAAAGGAACTATTAGTAAATTGAAATGTAACACTAATACCATGGACTGAATTTCCCCTGGAGTAAAATACATGTTGTTTTTCTTGAGATCTATACTGTGTAAAATATCTGATACTTCTTTAGCACAGTACTGCTTGAGTCCATATGATAGCAAGACTGGTTTTTAAACTGAATGAATAAATTTTATTTGAATTATTAATTTATTTAGTGATGCTAAGATAAAACATTTTCCTGCAATTCTTTTCTTACTATTGATTTATAGAACTGCATTTCTTGAATGGAGACACCCACAGCAGCTGGATGGACGGTGGCCTGCTAAAGGCTCTGTAGAACAGTGCTACAATCTGGATTGTTTTACAGAAAAGTCTGACTGTGGCATCCTCTCTCGTAAGGATTGAGCTTCCTGATTTGAACATACAGACAGTGTAAAATTTTGGACAAAGAGCAGAAACACAGTTGCTGTTGTAGTGGATCACAGTAAGGCTTCCAGGGAGGGCTAGTCTCATATAGCCAGGATTCCAGGCTAAAACTCCAATCAGAAACCTTCAAAAAAAACTAGCAGACTATGAAGCACGAGCATGAAACATTGTTCATATGTTCATATGAATGAATGTACTAATATTCAAAATACATATGCCTGACTGTATTTACTTTATAAGCTTTCAAAAACTCTCTGTGTATAGAGCTTGGTTCCAGCCTTCATACAATTTGCAGTGAGCTAGCTAATGAGCTTCTGGTTTTGAACAACTTGACTCTATTTATGAAAGATTAGACCCATTGAGAATCACATTATTTTTTTTTCATGAAGTATTTGACTCTATCTACTGTAAGGTTGCAGAATACTGCAAAACAGTCAGATTCAGAGATTATTTAATCAGAAATAAAATGTCATTGTAGGCAGCATAGCAGTACTTCCTAAATCCCTCGATGCATGGTGGGCTTATTTCATTAGAATCCATGCTGGCTGGTCTCCAAAGATGCAGAACTAACGCTGTCTGCAATTATCGGATTTTGTTAAGCACAGAGTATTCGACAGTTATAGTGTTAATGAATGAAGAATAGCTAAGCAAGCCTCTAATCCATTGCTTATTATTTAAAAAAAAAAAAAATAGAGCCCAGCCCTATCATACTCAGTTATAATATGACTCAAATCAGCAGAATAAATAGCTCTGCACCTTTTCTCCCTGTGAGGCAAATGTATTGCGGTGCTCGCTATTTTGCAAATGAAGGGCTTTTTGCTGAGAAATCCTTTGCTGAGAAATAAGTAAGATGTAAACACTTTTCTAACAAGAACAAGGAGGGGTATGATATCTAGCTATCATGGCCATATTCCTGCCTGTTGCAAAAATAATCTATTGATAGGAGAGAGAGAACATAATCTAGTCTGTCACTAGAAATATCAGTGCCTTTTAATTAGCCCTCAGCCATGGTAAATCAACCTGGTGTGCATTGCACTGTGTTGATAAAGCTGTGAGGGGAAAAGATTTCAGCTAGTAACTAGCTCTGAGTTCAGAATTGCAGCACGTTCTGTGGAGATTCTGGATGTTGGCACTTCCCAAGAGCGATGGAGATGTGGGTCCCCTCACAGAGAAAAAGGTGAGCTTGTATGTAACTGGGTCATGGCAAAGGACTTGAACTTTGCATTTGTAATTGCATAATATTTTTAATTGCATAATATTTTTAATTGCATAATATTGTATTTTATTTTTTGTAAATGTACACATTATGCACTATAAAATTTAAAATAAAAATATAAGTAATTCAAATACTTTTCTTAAGAAAAAGAGCTGAAAACCTTCTATTTTAGAGCATATAGAGCTACTAGAAGAATTTAAAATTGTTTGGGGAAACAAAAGCTCCATGTGGCATTTTTTTTTACAACGTGTCTCTTAACCAGACAATACTACTATTGATCAATCAAACTTAAAATATTTTTATGTTTCAGATTACGCCACCATCATTAATTCTGATAGAGATAGCTAAGTTTGGCTTTCTAATGAAGCAATCTGATGATAAAACACAGTGGTAAAACAATGTATGTATCCTGAATATGTCCTTTTCCTGTATCTGCAGTCCATCAGTCCCAATTACTCTGTTCTTTTTCCACTGTCTGATTAACAGGAGCTGCAGAGAATGGTATCAAAAGTGAACAGTTTGGTTACTTTTCCCCTGCAGCGTCTTGGTCTCCATCCTGCTGTTATTTGCTAACTGAGAACATTTTAGGCTAAAATGGGAAAATAGTTGTAGAAACTTACAAGGCAGGACACAGGTACGGCCATTAAGAGCTATTGCTCATGGATGAGAAAAAAGTCCTATTGTCTCACATTTCCATTGGCAGCAGACTTTGGACAGCTGAAGTTGCCCTGCATAGGCACCAAAACATTTGTCATGGAAATACAGTTGGCAGGGCCATTGGTGCTCCACGAGGGTCCCCAGCACTCCCCTGCCCAGGCCCTGGCACCCCAGAACCTGCCTGGGGCCTTCAGCCCCTGCCTGAGCTCCCATCCCACAGCGTCCAGGCAGGGTGTCATGGTTTAGGAATGGCACTCTCCAATTTAGTGCTCCCACTGATACTGTCCCAACCATGAGTTGCTTTTCTACTCCCACTCCCTTTCCTTTCTGCATCAGGCTGAAGAGGG
>JAHLSL010000056.1:9632048-9648657 GCA_025920805.1 Petroica traversi
TTTTTTTTTTCTATTTTCTACACAGAATCTCTTCAACTTTTGGTCTCAACATGATTGAATATAAAGCCACTCAGCTTGGCCACCCAGTACTGAAAGGCAGTGGCAGCACTTTTTCTTCCTTTTGTTCCGTGATGCTGATTATGCATCCAACCAGCAACCAGGATTAGCGTTTCATGATCCTACTGAAAAATTAAGGTGTAAGTGATGTTTAGCTTTGGCACCAAAGAGGAGCGGGAGGAGCCCAGCCCGGGGACATCCGCATCTCCATGGTGCCACCTTCTGACTGGCACATGGGAGAGCCGACTCCGGGCTGGAGCATCCCGGCAAGGAAAGGGGATCGGCCCGCGAGAGCACATCTGCCCGAGGATGGGGAGATGTGGGGGTGAGGGTCAAAAAGGCACGATCTGGAGTGTATCTTATGTTCCTTCCAGCCTAATGGGTGCTAAGACTCAAGCACTGTGCAGGTGGTTGTCGGGTTTATGTCATGCTTGAAATACCCTAAGTGAAAGAACTACCTGGAAAGGGAGTATTTCAGAATATTTTAATATTTATTTCTCAGGGAAAAAAAACCCCACCACTGCTTATATCAGTTCCAGGTTAATTTACAATATGGTGAGAGTAGGAGTAATAGACTAAAATATGACTAATAGTCATATTTTCCACGGATGGAGAAATGGTGGAGTTGACATTGAAGACTTTCCCAGTGACTTACCACAGCTCCCCAGCACCTTATAAAGAGATGAGAGCAAACACACACCACTCTTTCATCAGCATGGAATGTATGTCTTGTGCTCTTGACTTAATTTCTTTGTCCCTTTTCTCTTTTTATTTCTGTCTATTTAACCTCACATATAAACCCTGGGGCATTTGTAGACCTGGGATGAATATTACACACTGACTCAAATCCTTCCTTGGTGCTTGAGTCCTTTGGAGGGAAATACCACAAGTATTGGTATTGGATACCAGGTATTGGATACCAGGAGAATTTATTCAAATCTCTTACTCACTGGAGTGCTCTCTATGCACCTGACCAAATGGGACTCAGCAATAGGGCCCTGCCCATTAATGGGCTCTGTAGGATTTAACTCTGTGGAATTTGGTTATAGGGGTAAAATAGAAGTGAGAGATCTCTAAAGATGTGTTTAGAGCATGGGAGTTTATTGTAAAAGAGCGTGGGTGTCAGAGGCCTGCTGGGCTGCAAGATGCAGCTCAAAACAGGCCAGAGAAAGAGAGAGAAAGAGGCAAAAAGAGAGAGTGAAAAGAGAGTGATTTGCCATTTACAATACAATAAATCATCTTCTCTGTTGAATATTCTAATTCTCTTTAACCAATCTGAGACAAGCTACAAACTCTACAATATTTGCAAGCAACCTATAAGAATGATCGCATTACCATATGGGGTTATATTTTAAACCTTAAAAAACTACTGTTTGGAATCTTCTACCAGGTAGGCATGGTCTGTTCTGACCTTTGGACCTGCCTAGGCAGAGGGTATTGTTCTATCAAGAAGGAGGATTACTTTCAGCCAGCTATACCATTGTTTCTTAGTTACTCTTCAACTCAAACCTTGTCTTCATCTCAATTTCGATTATACTTTCCATATTTTCAGCATCTTTTGCGAGGTAATCATATCTATAAGGCTTTCCTATTTCATCTTCCCCAACAGGGCTCTCTTGCTTATTGCTGACTCAAAACTTAGAGGCAACTATGCTGAAGATGCATAAGGAAAATATAATCTGTCTCAGTCCACCTTGATCTCTAACACTCCTTAAAACACTAGAGTTACTCCAGTAACTTTAGGAAAAAAGCATTAGAACATTATACCTGTGACATTTCCAAATGTTTTGCTGAGAAGCTTAAAAAGAATTGAAAGTATAACAATGATCCATAAGATACTGTGGGGAAAAGAATCTGATGGAAGAGTTACTCTTCTGAGAAACTGTTCCTCTTCATAGTAGGGCTCTCTTAACTCTTCTGAAATGAATTAAAGAAAATTTGAATTACAAAGCTGAATGGATTAAAGAAAAATTCCTCACATTGTATGCTTTAAAAGATAATTCTCCTCTGACCTTTCTCTCGAAAGGGTTAGTTACAGCTGGCTTGCTATGAGAAGCTGACACCTGATACTCTAGATGTCAATTGTTTTGTTTTCTTCTGACGTTTCAAATAATTGTGTATTGTTGCCCATTCCAAGGGTGTAATGCTTACAAGGCAGAAGGCTTGAAGAAAGTAGGGGGCTTGGGCTCTCTGTCCAACAAAATAGTGCTGCAGGGAGAGTAGCCTAGCAGTAAGCAGCCTTGGCAAACTCTAGAAAATTAAAACTATTCAAGAGGCTTTTCTTTTTGTTCGTTTGCCTGGTTTTAAAGTGATATTCTCAGTGGAGATATCTGGAACACTGCCTATTTGCATCTACATGAGGCAAAAATTCTGTCATGTTATTTCAACAGGGTTGAGTCTGACTGAACAGGAAAGGTACTTTTTGGTATGTGACTTAATCAGATATATGTGGTTTTTTGTGGCTATGGCTATACTGTCTTCCTCTCTTGAAAGCGCTGTCCAAAGGGGCAGCTGCCATTTTGGGAATATTGCAACGCATTATTGTGGAGCACATAAAGAAGATATTTTCTATGATATGGCACTGTGGGTTTTTTTTTGTTGTTTTCTCTAGGTCACTTGCTACCCTTGTTCAGTAATAGATCAGTGAAAATACATGAACACGGTGCATAGTAAAACCTTCCAGCAGAGGTTTACTTACACAAGGCTTCTTTGTCTTACAGGCAATCTGTAAAGAAAGATAAAATGGCTTATGAAGGTAAATAGAGATGATTTTGTGGTTCCCAAAAATATGATTTTTACAATGTGGGGGTTTTTTCTTGAAGAGAGTGCCAAGGTCTTTTTCAAAAATACATTTGTATCCTTCTCTTTAAAAATAAGTGAAAAAATCAACCCAGAAATTTGGATGTTTCTGCTTAGAAACTTGCTGAGTTTTCCAGGTCACAGAAGACCTTTTCCTGTCAGTGCAAGAAGAGAGCTAAACCACTGATTTGTTTATGGGTGAATAAAAATACTATGGCTGTAAAGTGCTTTGTTTGAGGGAAGGGGGAGATCAGGGGAAGGCCAGGAGTTGCTGGAGATTTTTTCTCCCTCTGAAAAAAAATAATGTTATTTATGTGCTTGTTTCACCAGCAAGTGACTGCCCTTAGTACACCTTCACATTTTGGAATAAAATCCTGCTGTAACAACTGTTACCTGTCCACTGTAACAAAGCCTGGACTGAATCTAAGTGGAGGACAGCTCCAGAAGTAATTGTTTGTAACCAGACATAGTCTTCATTTGCTGAGGTCTGAGCTGGCTCTTTGACTTTCCTAAGCAGGAAAAACATAAAATCTTGAACTTCAGATTCCTTCACACACAGATTATGGGACAATTGTCACCTTTGGGATTTGCAGAGGGCTCCTAGGAAAGATATGACTACTCAGTATTGTGGTTTTAGGAAGCTGTGCTTCCCAGTTTTAAGAAGTTTTGTATTTTTCATCTGTTGATGGAGGGAGAGTAGAAATCAGCTGGTTGTATGGGTATGCCTGGAACCATTCCTCTTCCCATCACATAGAGGATCCTGGGTTAGTTGTGTGTGGGCACTAAATTTGGAAGGACTAGACCTGCTTGATAAAATGTCCCTATAAACACCAAAGTAAAATGTAGTCATCCTAAATAGGGTTTAGATATAGCAATTGTAATCTGAAACAAGACATCAGTCTGAGGGAGTCTGTGAGGTTTTGAGTATGGATTTAAGAGAAAGAAAAGAAGCTAAGATCCAGGAACGATTAATGGAAGTTAATCCAGAAATATTGCCTTGCAGCATTCCAAGCAAGAAGAGAGGACTGATCCAGCCTCTGCAGTTTGTATGCAAATTGATCCAGCAAAGGAAGAGAGATTGTTTTTGACAACTTGACTCTAGCAGTGCTGCAAGGCACCTAGAACGGTCCTACTTTCTATTTTCTCCAGTTCCTTATATTCCTTGAGGTGTTGATAATGAAAGACTCCTGCCCAAACTGAGTGCAGCTCATGTTGACAGAGACAACAAATACACATGGTAGCTTTCATATTTCTCTGTCAAATCGTTTGACTTTTTTCATGCCTTTTCCATAGGGCAAGCTGTGAAACAACATATAATTTCTGTCACCTGTTTGAGATTTCAGCAGTGGGGTTACAAAAGACGTGCAGATCTCCTGAAAAGCATTCCAAAAAAACGGTGTTTGAATGATCTTTGAACTCCCTTTAAGCTTCAAAGGAACTGCCACACTTTCCCCTTAACCTCAGTAATTGCTGATTTAAAAAAATAAAAAAAAGCAGATTTTAGAAAGAAATCATGCAATCTAGAAACATACTTTCCATCTGTGTATTGCGGCTGAAATCCAAAATAGGCCAGCTGGTCATAGCACAGCTCACATATTCACAGTATCTGTCCTCTGAATAAGTCATTTCATCATAAACAGTGGAAAGCAAAAAGCAGAGTCTGAGCTTCTCTGAATTTTTTTTCCCCTCTCTATTTGACACTCAAAGGACTGGCAGATACTAAAAGATTCCTCTCTGATGTTAAATTTGATATCGTCATTGCATTTTATTTGCTGCTCAAATATGTCTTTTTAAAACTGTGTGATCCAGGATGTGGAGTGGAATGTTTGTTGTGGCAAATGCCTCTCTTCATTGGAGCAGTTTGGTCTGGCAGTGCTCCCAGTTGCTGTAGATTTAGCAAGTAAGTTGTGCACAAACCCTTGATTTTTGTTCTTGCTTTTTGTGGCACTCTATATCTTGAGAGCTCCTGCAGTTTTTGGAACTAGGAAGTAGTGTCTTTCAGTACATTTTATATCTAATCAACAGGGATTGATCCTAGCAACCAGAAATTCCTCTTTAGGTAATGGGAAATATCTCCTTTATTCCTCTCCACATTATAGATTTTGCTATGGGGAGCAGACACTGTGCCCAGGGGCTGCAGCTTCCCTGCTCCTTCCCTGGGCTGGAATGGTTTGAACCAGTGCTTTTGGATAAAAAATAGAGATGACGTGACAGGTAGGGGAGGAGGGATGAAAGGTAAAAATTGAAGAGGTAGCACAGCAGGATCATGAGAGGGAAGTTAGTCACTGCAGTTTTTTGAGGTGATCTAAACCAGTTTTGATCAGACACAATGGACATGGAGTCTCTATCTGAAACATAATCAGTGAAGGAAAATCATACCTGAACTTACAGTCTGGTCCTTTACTATTTTATCTGGTTTTACTTTCTTCAGGTATGAATAATCTGGACAGACTGTGTTTGAAGTGCTTTCTCTACCTAATGCCCAAACTTTTGGCTATTTCAGTGACCAAAAGCAGGAGGCTACAGTCTCCAGACAATGGATATTAGGTTGGGAGTGGGAACATAAGCAAAAGAATGGTTACTTTCCCAAAAGTAACCAAAACCCTTGCTGCATGTATAGTGAGGTTTCCATGCACCCCTATTATACTTCCATGGCTAAATAACTACAAGCACAGCCTCAGAAGAACACCATTATGCTTTGTAATTGCAGCTCTGCTTAATCTCCTGATTCAAAATGGTGTTCACTCTAATTGTATGGCTTTTTCTGTACTCCTTAAAGGACATCAACTTTTCCATTAAATTTTTCCCCCCCCTTTTAATAAGAGAATGTCTCCTTCAGTAATTAATTACAAAAATACATTTATTTGATGCAGATTTACTGGCATTACAGAATCACCTAGGAAAAGTGGAGCCTCTGAAGTTCTGTAGTCCAACACCCAACTTAAGCAGGACTTTCTCTAAAGACAGAGCAGGTTGTTTAGGGCCTTGCCAGTGGGTATTGGAATTGCAATTGGAATACCTCCAATGATTGAGGTTCTGCACCCTTTCTGGGCTACCTGATCCTGTGCTTGACCCCACTCATCATGCAGGGTTTTTTTTCTTAAATCTAGTTGAAAGTTCCCTTGCTGAAACTCATGTCCACTGCCTTTTGTCTTATTCCTATGTATCTCCAAAAAGAGTCTGTCTTCTCTGTAACCACCCATTACTTATTTATGCTGCAGTTGTTTGCAGAGCTGCAGGAATGGCTGGTGAAGAGAGAGATACTCTGAATAGCTGTCAAGCTGAAGCAAATAAAATCAGAACCTGCTGGGCAGAGGCTTCTGCAGGTCAGGAAAGAGAGAGAGGAAGCTAATCTGAGTAGCCAGATGAAACAGTGATGGTCTTACCTGGGAATACAGAAAGGGTGATATAGGTACCAAAACACTTCTCTATGGCTCTGCTTGCTCACAGCTAGACAAAATATCCCCTTGAGCTTGCTGTGGGAGAATTGTCTCACTAGTGCCCCATAATAGTTTTTCCAAAATCCAGTAAATAGCTTGGAAAAACTTACTCCTTTAATGAACCTTGAAGGTTCATTATGAACCTGGGAGTCTAAAAAAGGTCTTTCTCCTCTCTGTGATTTTGAGTGGGTTTTTCCTCAGTGGAAATGAATGCAATTGTTCAAACAATTGAAAATATGTGAGACATACCTGTCCACTGATTTCTTTCTTAACCTATGGTGGTCACACTGAAGCACATCCTGCTCACTGCACTGCTCACTCCACCTGGGCAGGCATGTCCTCTGCTAGTTCTAATATGAAAACTAGAGAAGAGTAGAAGTCCCTACTTTGGAGATTTTGTGGTATAAAGTTTCACATGGGGCTGGTATTGGTACTGGAAAACTGAACCCTGAGATAAGGCCTGAGGTCTCAGTCTCTCTGGAATGCAGGTGGAACAGAGGTCTCCCATATCTCCAGTCTCTCTGTGTTCTGGCTCACACTGTGTGCTCCTTCCTCATTCATTCCTTCATGGCAAGATACGTGCTGCATACACCTCCTAGATCAGCACCAGAATGGGCAGCTCTGTGCAAATGCATTTCACATCTTTTGAACTTCCAATGATATCAGGTGGCGTGTTCAAGCAAAGTTGGCAGTCTTTTAATATTTACTTGGACAATAATATGTACAATAGTTTCTGCTTCCTATCCCAGAAATTGTTTGTTCAAATCTGGTTGTGTGTGAGTGCTCAGGCACAAAGAATTGCTTCCATTCATGCAGGATTAGGTATGGTTTATATCCTTCTAGATTTGTTTGTTTGTGGTGTGGTTCCATCCTTAGACATGCCTGTTTGTTGAGGTCTGTGCTTAATTCTTTACCTCTTTACCTACTCATATACTTAACTCAGTTAAGTAATACTGCCAAAGTTTAGCATGAATCTGTAGATTGAAGTCTGCCTCTGTATTAACTTACTGTAATGAAAATGTAAAATAACCAGAGCAAACCCCTCTTCTAACTACATATACAATCAAATATGCCCTCAGGTAATTGGATCCATAGGATAGAAAGCAAAACATTGCAAAATGGTACTGGTTTGCAGTAATTCATAATCCCTTAAGCATATAAATCCACCAGACAGCTTAGAAGTGCAATTTCTGCCACCAGCTATGTTGAAAATGCACTTGCATACTTAGCACTGAACTCTGGCATCAAGCAACAAGCGATGCTCCAGGGATGGTGCAGAGCCCCTATCGCTCCCGTGCCAGTCCTGGCACTTGTCACATCTTGGGGGGGGCACTGCCTGCAGAGCTGCTCTTGCATCACTATTAATTAGGGTGCCACTTGCACTGCTCTCTGCATCTTGTCAGCTGCCGTGGCTGGTGAGAGGGACACGAGAGCCTCGTCCCCTCGGTGAATGCCACAGGAATGCTGCAGTGGGCACAGCCAAAGCACAGCCAGCCCAGCACACTCTTCCTGACAGGGGCCTGCAGCAGATGTTTGGAGAAAGAAGAGCAGAGAGAGGCATTTACAAAGAGATACTTTTCAGTGGTTTGCTGGGAAACCAGGAATGTGGAGGCTTCTTGAGCCAGATATTGTCTCTATGCTTCAGTATATGAAGTTCACTGGCTGTATAGGCTGCCAGTGAACTTGTTTCAATCTCCCTTTGAATTAGCTTTTCTCTTCCTGCCTCTCCAATATCCGATGGCAATACAGTCCTTAAAGATTATCTGATGAGTGAAACAGTAATTTCTGTTGCTGCCTTTAACCTACCACCTGCTAAGTGTACCAGGTAATGACCTTCCATGGCCACCGTCCCATCCTTGCACTTGGAGAAAAAAGATACTCGACCCTGGTGGGCAGCAATATCTTTAGCTGGAAACATTCCACTCCTCCTGTCCACTGCTTGTACAAGGGGTACAAGGGGGGGGAAAGATGATTTTGTGCCCAGCTTGAACACAAATGGGGGAAAAAGGAAAGGATACGATCTGACAGACTCCCCCAACAATGACCTTGTCTTTAGGAGTGGGGAAGGCTCACCTCTGCAGCTTCTTGCTACAGACAGCAGCAAAGACCATGGCAGAGATCCCTTTCTGCACCAAGAACAGCAAACACCTTCTAGTGACAGCAAAGCCTGTTTCTAACAGTAGAATGTGGAGGGGATGTTTTCCCTTTAGAAATATCTATTCAAGTTAATTGAAACATCTGTGTAATATTCATTGCATTGTTTTCTTTCAAAAAGGAATGACAGTTCAGCATAAAGCTTTTGAATTATACTTAGATTTTTCTTTAGACAAATGGTTTTTTTTCATTTAAAAATTAAGTTTACTAGAGTTTAATTTTAAAGAAAACAAAGGAAATGAAGAAAAATGCAGGGAAAGCAAGAAAGCCTGTCTTCCCCTCCATTGTGAGCTGCTCCTGATAAAAAATGCTCCTCATCAAAATGAAAAGTCCCCTCCACCTTCTCTAATTTGAAGGATTAGACCTGCTAGAGAAGTGCTAGATACTTTGTCTTTAAAATGGTCTTTGTCAGGCTGTGTGTGCTATGCAGTCCATACCTAGAGACTGATAATTATGATTAAAGTTACATTTTACTGTATTTACATATTTTAAATTAGATTCCAGGTAGAAAATTACAAGAGAACCAGAGAAGGATATTTACAAAACCGCATTTCATTCTTTCCTCCCTTTTATGCTTTCTTTGGTGAGAATTTTGCACAGAGGAATCAGGAGTTTTAACCTATCAATTCTAACAATCGTAAACTGAATGACAAGCAGAATTTAACATATGAAAGTTTGCATTTTTTTAATATGTCAGCTATGGAAAATCTCCTATTCATTGGCGTAGCAGATGTTGAAATCAAAATAGATTTCTTTATTATTCTTAGAGGAGACCAAAATGTAAGCTGATTCTGAAAATGTGACTGAAGAATAATCCCTATCTCCCCACAGTTTGGAAGAAGATACTACAAAAGTAATGTCTTCAAAGACGTTACTTGACATTTGACACAAATAAATACCTCTTATTTATTTATTTAATTCTAGGACAGGCACAGTGAAGTAAAATACGTGATAGTACTGCTGGCAGATTAATGGAGACTTGTGGGTGCAGGACATAGATATTGAGAAGCCTTGACTGAATATTCTGGTTAATGATCTCTCTAGCAATGGATCAGTATTTATTTTAGGAAATGTCTGAAATATATGTAGTATCAATAAACCTCAAAGAAGTGTTCTTCTGTAAGTCAATGCGATTGCCAAAAGACTACTGCTACGTAAATGAAAAATCTGCTGATTATTTAGTGTTGCCAAATGTTTAACTGGCCTCTGAAACTTGGCATACACAATGAAAATTAGTTACCAAATGGATAAAACAATAGCAATTACCCAGGAAACCCGATCCTGAGTGGTGTGCTGAGATGGAGTGTTCTGCTGCCTTTCCCTCCTGCTGGATGGGTCGGGTGAGCTCCTGGTGAGATGCCCAGAGCTGTGGGAGGTGCAGAAAGCTGGGCAGCTCCAGCAGATGTAGCTCTCAGGGCCTCAGGGCTTGGTGAAGGAGCACACAGAGGAAGGTATGGCAGCACTAACAGCACCGTGTTTTCCACAATGAGAGGCTACTCTGTTCTACAAATCTAACTGAAGGTTAGGGGGTGATTGGGACTAATTACTAGGAATACCTGTGTCCAGAAAAATGTCTTTATCTTAGAAGTAATCAGTCTTTGATGGCTTCTGAAGAATGGTAGTCTGAACTCAGGTTCTTTTGTCAGATGTCTGGACTCAGAAAAGATAATTCTGGGTGAAAGTGATGAGACAGGGTCAACATGTGTGTCTCTGGCTCCAGCCAATCCTACGTGGCCTCAGACAACTATAAAGAAATTCCAGCATGAGAGCACTGAAAGCTCATAATTCATTTAATTAAAAATAAATAAATAAATAAAACAGCAATGCCCATTTTCCCCCACTTGGCTAAAATGAGAACCTATATGACTGGTTCAGGTGTGTCTGCAATGTAAAAGTACCTGCAAGTTAGGCAAAATTAGGGGCCTACTTCCAGTCTCTGTGGAGTGTAGCCATTATGAACTTCTGAATACACACACCATTCTAGCTTTGTGTCAAAGATCTGGCATGACGTTGCTCTAAGGGGAAAAATATTCATGCTTGGTTTCTTTGATCCAGATGTGGAAAGCTCAGTGCAGGAACCAAGCCTGGCAGCAGCAAAAGGTTGGGCTCACAGCAATACTTCCACTTGGCTACATTTGACTTTCCAAATGTTGCTCTTTCAGTATACCTGCATATAAATATAGGTACTGCAGGTATTTTGGGTCCTAACTATTACAGCTTTAAGGTCACTTCCACAGAAAAGCAGTGACGATGGCAAGCAACCCCAATAGTCATTGTTTGCACAGGTTTTGTTCTTAAAGGCCAGAAAAGAAGTGTGAGTTTTAAGGGACTTGTTGGAATTTATTCCTTATATCACCCACGGTGACTTTTCTATGCAGGAATACCCCATAATGTGCTGAATTGCACAGGGTCATAGTAGTTTTCTGATAAATGGCCACTGGTGTGGGCACTGCATATGCAGTTTCCAAGTTACTAATCAAATGTGTAGGTTAAAATCTATTTTAAAAATCTCTCCTTATCTTCAGCACAGTTTGTACAACTCACTGGAAGATGAAGTAAGCTTCTCAAGTTGATGACATAATTTAAAAGAAAAAATGTACTATTGCTTCCTACACACACGCACACACACACACGCACACACACAAAGTTCATTAAAATCTCTGAAGTCTTAATGAAATAACCTGATCTCACAATCATTAAGCTTCTCCATTACTTTTCTAATCACCAGTTTTAGTGTGATTAAGGATGGATACCATGCACCCAATAATGTTTGCATGTGTTCAGCCAGGAGATGTTTCACGCTGATCTCAAGCAGCCACTACCTCAAGAACACTGGAATTCCAAGTGGATGATTTTAAATGCCATTTATGTGCTCACAGCCTATGTACAAAACTGTCCCCAAGGTCTTTCCAAACTGCCCTGCGGTTATGCCCCAAAATATATTTCATGCACCAAATGTAATTCAAATATGCCCAAAAGGACTTGAAGACCAAGATGTGAGTTCTGATTGAAATAAGTCCTCAGGGGAATGTTTGTTGCTAAGAAGTGGCTGAATACCACAGAGATTAATAATCCCAGTATAAAATATTTTTCCATGCTTTTTCATTCCGCTCATTTATTTAGAACATATGCCAGAGAGCATTAATGTTTAAAAAAGTCTCCACCCACATCCCTGTGCAGTGTTCTGCTAGGACGGGCCCAAGGTTATTGTAAGTGTAGTCTTCTGACTGTGCAGTTAGGTACATTTACATCACTGACTTTCCTCCCTCAAGTGTCCTCTCTACCAAGAGCATGAGCTTTTTCCCAAAAGCCCTTAACAGAGATAAAATGGACCTTACAACACGTAAGCTTTTATTCCTGGGAAGAGGGAGAACGGGGTTTCTGTGGCATAAATTGCCTGAATTACTTTATATGACTTTATTAGGATGAGAGCAATCCACCCCAGATTTATCTCTTATGCCTCAAAATTTAGGTGACTGGCATGGGTGTGAAGCTTGGAAGGGTGAATTCTGACGTGCTGTTCAGATGGTTTGTGGCTGCACATTTTGGGGGTGGGAGCCTGCATGCCGACCATGAGGTTTCTCTGTTAAGATAAGGTGGTGGTGCAGCAGCCTGTGTTCTCATTCCATACTGGCACTGCTATGGAAGGGGATTTTGTTTCAAGGGCTGGTCACAGAGACCAGCGTGGTGCCTCCCTTCCACTGCTGCTCCTACAGCTCCCTCTGCCCCTTCCCTGGCTCAGTTCTGCAGTTCTGCTTATGCATTAAGCAAGAGAAAACACATAGCAGACAGCACCAATTCAGTAACAGGACACAGCCAACTTTTCTGGCTCGTCACTATTTTTGCTTGTCCTTTGAGAACATATAAATGGAGTAAGAGAAACTGTATAACTTTTTTAAAATTAAGGTAAGGAAAAGCTGTGATATGGTATCACTGAAACATGAAGATCACAAAATGAGAAACTTTGTACAACTGTGCAGAGAAAGCAGCTCTTAAAATTACAATAATCCCTGAGTCAGATCCAGTACTTAGGTGATTGTTTTAATTAGAACTGACATATATTTGTTTCTAGATGTTTCAGAAAGTAGAGAAGAAGGGAGATTTTGGCAGAAAGTGCATGTATCAGGAGGCACCTGATGCTTTTGAGCCTGAAGCAAACCTCCCGCAAACTCTTCAGGATGTCATTGAAATACACAGATGTAATTATTTGAAGTTGCTGAAGGAATTGATGTCGCAGTAATTAGACAACTCATTACATCAAGAAATGAGGAAATAAGACTGACAGAAGTTAAAATGAACACACTGATAATTTAGTGCTGGATGGTAAGAACTTTAAGGCAAGGCTTTTGAGAGGGAAAGCACCTAGGAGAGAATCAGCAGACCCAGGCCAGCTTTCATCTGTCCATCCAAATTATAGATACAATAAAGAAAAAGATGGCAAATGAACAAACACTGCTGCTTTCTAGCCTAGGCTTTCACTCAGCTCCTTGCTGCCCAGGCCTCTATCTTCTACAGCCTCTTGCCAAATGTAATTCCATGGTACCTCAGATGAAGGGTAACATGTGTGAGCCCTCCAGAAGTGGACTTGTCATGTCTCCAATCCAAGTCTATAGAGCATTTCCCATAATTTCAGATACCTTTGAACCTGGGCTCCAGGTGGCTTATACTTACACCCTGCCTTGAATGAAAATGCCCATGGAGTGTGCTTATTCTAGTGTCACTGACTTCCCCTTTTTTCTCCTTTTTGAGCTCTGCAATTACTATTGGCTGGAACTTCTAGTGCACCATTTCAGATATTCCACCCCACAATTGTCCAGGTAAATATTCTATTATAATTCTAACATCTGTTCTAAGGCAATTATTGAAACAAACTTTTCCCTTGGGGAAACCTTGGTGGTAATAACATGAGGCAGAGAGGTATTTTTTACATGTCAGTAAATATTTTGAGAGTTATGGTGAAACTAAACTTTCACACATGACATTCTTACTATAGCAGGAAATTTTAACCACATACACAGTGCTTAGTGATTGTATTTACAGGTGTCGTGGGGCTGTTGAAAACTTTTGAACAATAAATTATCAGCAAGTGCGACCTCTTTGCAATTTCTTTTCCCATTAAGAGAACAAACTGACTAAAATTATTTCAATTTTTCTCTTTCCCTGCTTTCTTAATTCTCCTACTAAATGTGCAATATATTTGAATTACCTTCAGATTCAGTCTTACAACCTCAGTTGAACCTTTGAGCTTTCTATTGTGCCACAACACTCTTAATCTCTGCCCTTTCTGATCCCAGATCTCCACTTTGTCTACCCTTTATCCATGAAGAGTCATCACCAGTTCTGCTGAGGAGTGTTGGGTGACTCTTCAGACCTGCAGGGAGAAAAGACGCTAACAGGGCCTGGATATTTAATTAAATTTATGGTGCAGAAGGGTCTTTATGACCAGTCACTAATCTGAAGTCAAACTTACTCGATCAAAAGCGACCAGAAGTGATTTCTGAAATCTTCTTGGCAGCCATACAGAAATGGAGAGCAAATCTGATGAAGCTGGCTTTGGTTATGCTTTTATGACTTTTATTTGGTGGTGTTTTGGTTTTGTGGGGTTTTTCTTCTTCCTTAACACTGCATGTCCTGTGAAAGTTTTACTGCAAATTTTTCAACAAATATCTTCCTCCCCAAAAGTACCTTAATTGGAGGTTGGGGTGAAAAACCTTTTCTTTTCTTTTCTTTTCTTTTCTTTTCTTTTCTTTTCTTTTCTTTTCTTTTCTTTTCTTTTCTTTTCTTTTCTTTTCTTTTCTTTTCTTTTCTTTTCTTTTCTTTTCTTTTCTTTTTCTGCCTTTTGCATTTCCCCACATAAGCTAGGTCCTGTTATTGGGAAAAAAAAAATGCAAAAATGCAAAATGCAAAAAACCCCCAAACAAACAAAAACCAAACCCTAAACTCTACGTATAACGACGTAAAACTGGGAAACAGGGATAGTCCCAAAAGACAGTAGTGACCAAGCTGTCCTGAGTGGCAGCTGAGCACGGCACATCCCAGGACAAGACGCTGCCTGCTCTCACATTCGTCCTGCTGGCATCTTACCCCAGCTGGCCTGGGGGGGACACACACCCGCAGCAAAAACTCCATTATCCCCCATCCCTGAGCACAGCTTCTTTGGAAGACAGCAGCCCCAAGCAGCAGCTCAGCAGTTTTTGGGTGGGATTTCGGGCTGAGCCAGCTGCCCGGAGCTTGGAGCCCGCTCTCCCTTGGAGGTGCCGGGGAAGGAGGGAAGGATGGAGGGAGTGCTCGGGAGTTTGCACAGCTGCTGCCGGGCCTGGCACGGCCGAAGCCAGGAGCCAGCAAACCGCTCAATTAAAGGCTTGTCATGGACTCCAATGGGCTGCGGATGAGCGCCGGAGGGAATAAAGAGTTTCAGTTCCTGGAGCGGTTCAGCTGGCACCTTTCGCCAGGAAGGGGCCAATTTTACAGTTTTAAGTAAACAAAGTTTAAAGCAAACAAAGCTGTTTTTCACCAAAACTCTGGATTCTTTGTGTGTGAAGAAGTGGAGGCTGCAATTGCCTCGGAGAAAAACTGACAGCTGAAAGGAGCAGAGGTAGAGCTTGTGAATGAAGAAAGCAGTGTGACACATTGCAACTCCCCTAAATCATGCGAGGAGCTAACCTGAGCTAACTCCAAATCTGAGGAGCTTTACAGACCTGTCACCCTGCCTGGGACACATCTCAGGTACCTACTGCAGCTGAGCTGCCTCCAGGACACATGCTGGTGGGACCTCAGTGCTCTGCAGACAGCCAGCATCATGTCCTGGTGCGTGCTTGCACACATACTTGTCCCGGTTTGATGCCATGCTTTGGAATTTGAATCTGGGTATAATCCGTGTACAGATCCTAGCCTGACTGGAGAATTCAACAAATAAGTGTTTGAGCAGCTAACCTGATGGCTTTTTCTCTTTTTTTTTACTGAAGTGAAATGGTGCACCAGTTTCACTAAATCAACCTAAATTCACCTTTTCCATTACAGTCACACCAAACACATTGCGTAATTTGAAAAGCTGTATTCATGTGCCTCTGCTATGCAAAGTAGAAAGACTGATACATGGATTTCTTTGGGACATTTCTCATGTTCCAGTTTAGATTCCATCATAAGAAAGGTGCAAAAGGGAGCTGTAATTAACCATTTGGAAGTCTTGTGATGTTTTCACAAGGAGATAACAATTTCCTCTTCCTCAGCTTACAGTATGTTAAGTATTTAGTAAATAGTCTGGAAGGAGACTCTTTCGAAGATTTTCATTACTTAACACCTACTGTTTCAACTATTCATAAACTGTTGTAATAGTACAAGTTAAAGGGATTTAAGATCTACTGACTTAATTTTTTTTTTCATAGTCTTCCCCTCACCCCAGTCATTCTCTTTTTTTTCTGGCCAGGAAGCCTCAAACCCCAGAATTCCTCCAAAAACACAACATCAGTAATAATCAGAATGTTGAATTTCTGACAAATGCCATCTGCTGATTTCTTTTTTTTTTTTTTTTCCCTTCCCCAAAAGACAAGATTTTGGATAGGGCTAGTAAGTACTTTAGCTTCTTCTACTTTATGGTACCAAAATAATCACCATGGCAACTCTTTAAGGGCAGTCTTCCAAACAGATTTATTGTGAATGCAAGAACTCAACAGCACTCTCTAGCAAGAAACAAGACGGCATCTATTGCAGGTTATTTTGGTACAATGCATGAATGATGACTAATAGACACAGGCATGTCTGGCTGAACTTTTTCGGTTATCCCTAATAGTTTAGCTTGCCATATTTATAGGTGGTGGAGGATGCAAGGGTGGGGAAGGGAGGGAGAAGCAATCAGTTTTAAGCTTACAAAGATTATGTTGTAATTGCCTTTCCTGAATACATTTTTTTTGGACCACTGATAGCTCTAAGAGAAGAAAGCCAGAGAAACAGCACAAATACTGGGACGAAGATGCACGAGACTAGAAAGAGGCTCAAATTCTTTTGAGATAAAAATTGAAGGTTTTGGCACATTTACTTTCTTATTTCTTCTTTCTTAGCAAAACAATGAAAGGAAGGAAGATTGCCAAAACTATTGTTTGTCATACTGGAAGAAGGAAGGGAAGGGAAGGGAAGGGAAGGGAAGGGAAGGGAAGGGAAGG